>CM039134.1:8358696-8435999 GCA_022036555.1 Microstegium vimineum
GCAGGTTTTTCTGTGGAATGCTGACACTCTGAAACAAAAAACAATGCTAGAGGAGCATTCTCTGCTCATAACTGATGTGCGCTTTAGCCCAAGCACTCCACGCCTTGCCACCTCTTCATTTGACAAAACTGTGAGGGTTTGGGATGCCGCTAATGTAAGTGTAATTATCAATCCATGTTTTCCTGCCTTTTCCCCCCCACTTGATCATGTCCTTATGTCAGGTGACGTGTGTTTCACCATGCTGCATTGCACAGCTGTCAATTAACACATACTAATACATGTCATTGCATTTATTTTCTTTCTTGCTACATGCTTCACATACGTGATAATTTTCTTTTGATGATTACATTCTCTGTCATGTAATCTGCATCCAGTTAGCAACCCCTGTTCATGATTGTATTTTGTGAAGGCCCATAGCATCTATTCCTTAATATGAAATGGAGTCAATAGGTGATGTTCATCATGCATTATAATTCTAAACATTTGGCTACATGAGAGATGCCTAACCTTGTTTTCTTCAAAGCTGTAATTGCAGAAAAGTATGTTTGCGTTTTACTGCTTTTCAATTTTCATTATCTCATAGTTAATTCTGTGGAATTGATTTTTGCAGCATGATTATTCAATTCGTACATTCACTGGGCACTCAGCATCTGTTATGTCACTTGATTTCCACCCAAACAAGGATGATCTCATTTGTTCTTGTGATGGGGACAATGAGATACGATTCTGGAGCATCAAGCATGGAAATGCTGTTCGATTTTTCAAGGTTTCTCAGCTTGACTTAGTTTTTTGCCGACCTAAATTTTTTTCTTGTTGCTAACACACAAAAGAGTTGTCCACTTGAGTAGCAACCTGTTAAATACAGCAGCCATTTAATATGTTAGGAGAGTCAAGGGCCTATTGGGCCTTAGCCCATTAGGGTTAATTAGTCGCTTGCTTAGGGGACAAGTAAATCCTCTCTATATAATGAGGAGATGTATCAATCTAAATCAAACAAGAGATTAGAAGGAAACCCCTTCCCTCTTGCCGACCGTGGGCGGAGCCCCGCGGCCGGCGTTCCCAGCAACCCCCAAACCCTAGCCGCCGCCCTGCTGTGAACAGGACCCGCGGGTACTGTAGCGCCGCGGGTACTGTAGCACAGCAGCCACCGCCGCTCCCTCAATTCATCTCTCAACCCTAACGCCGTCCATAACATTTGGTATCGGAGATCTTAGGTTCAATCTCTTCGCTGCCCTCCACTACCGCGCCACCACCGGCGGCCTCATCTGTGATCTCCGTCATCTCCATGCCGGCCACGATGCAGGCTGCCTGGGCGGGGCTGGTCCATCCACCCCTCCCGCCGCTGCCTGCGACGCCGGTCGCAATGCCGGCGGCCTGGGCGGGGCTTGTCCAGCTGCCCCTCCCGCCGCTGCCTGTGCCCGCGATGCCGGTTGTCTGGGCGGGGCTGGTCCAGCCACCCCTCTCGCCGCTGCTTGCGCCCGCGATGTAGGCTGCCTGGGCGGGGCTGGTCCTGTCGTCCCTCCCGCCGCTGCCTGCGACGCCGGTCGCGATGCCGACGACCTGGGCGGGGCTTGTCCTGCCGCCCCTCCCGCCGCTGCCTGCGACGCTGGTCGCGATGCCGGCGACCTGGGCGGGGCTTGTCTTGCCGCCCCTCCCGCCGCTGCCTGCGCCTGCGATGCAGGCTGCCTGGGCGGGGTTTGTCCAGCCTGCGCCACCCCCGACGGCGCCGATCCCGTCGTTTACCTGCCAGGTCTCTGCAGCAGTGCGGCTGCAGGCGGTGGCGCGCGGCCTCTTCGCGCGCCGGCGTGTACAGCGACTGTGCAATCTGCAGTGGATTCAACCTCGCACCCCTTCATAGTTCCTCCAAGCTGTGCAACGCCTTCGCGTGAAGGCGGACAGCGCGTCGGTGCCGCAGCTGATGATGCTTGAGCGCCAGACATCAGCGGTGGTGTGGCTGCAGGCGGCTGCGCGTGGCCGCCTAGCGCGACGGCGAGTGCAGGAGATGCGCGATGGACATGTCAATCAGCCCTGCACCCCTTCGCAGCCCCCTCAAGTGTCGGTTTGCTGCGTGGACGACCTCGATCTCATCTGCATCTGCTGCGTCGGGGATCTTGGGCATGTGGTTTCCCCCATGGGCAGCGACCATGCTATTTTTTCTGCGGGCGGCGAACTCCAACTCTACGATGCCGGCGATATGGAACTCGCTTCCCTCCTTGTCACCGACAGAGACGCACTGCCTAGCGCTACCGCATTCCGCCACCGGCCACCACGAGGACGTCTCCGCTGGTCGCTATTGCGACTAATTCCAGGTGGCTATACTCGTGCATCCCTCTCATTCCGGTGGTCTCCATGGGATCCAGGTGGCGACTACACATGTGCAGGTTCATCACACGGAGGGTGTCCGGGGTATCTTCAGGTTTCAAAAATAAAGAGTCGCAGTCGACTTCAGGATAATAAAATAAGCCGAGATGTAAAAGGCTTGTTTTCAGGTGTTAGGTTTGGGTCTAGGAGAGTCATTGTTAGCGTCATCGTTAGGTTGCAGCTCGAGGACGAGCTGCATGTCCAGGTGGGGTGTAGTGTTAGGAGAGTTAAGGGGCTATTGGGCCTTAGCCCATTAGGGTTAATTAGTCGCTTGCTTAGGGGGCAAGTAAATCCTTTCTATATAATGAGAGAATATGTATCAATCTAAATCAAGCAAGAGATTAGAAGGAAACCCCTTCTCTAGCACAGCAGCCACCGCCGCTCCCTCAATTCATCTCTCAACCCTAACGCCGTCCATAACATAATATCACATTGATGTGTGATGGTAGCAAGCATTGATAATATATGTATACTGCTGTGAGTAGCATGCTGTAAAAAAGAGCAAGTTATCGCCAGGCATAACCAGCAACTTATCTCAAATGTGACAATACTATCTCCTGTGTTTTTCTAGTTTTTTCCTTGCTTCACGGCAATTGTAGTAAGAGGATTTTTCTGTATGCTATACCTTTTGTAGGGAGGTTCGACCCAGCTGAGATTCCAACCACGTTATGGAGGATATCTTGTGACAGCTTCAGATAATGTAGTCTCTATCCTGGATGTGGAGACACAAACTTGCGTCAGGAGATTTGAGGTTCGTAAGTGATTGAGGTGCACACTAAGGACAGTTTGCTAACTTGAGTCTGTTTGCAAGTTACACCTTGCTAGCTGTGTGCCCCTGCTTGATGCAGAGGCTGGAACCTTATTGGAATAATCCTTTATCTAAAAAAAATCTTGCTAACTGTAGTCAGCATTCACTTATATATATGAATCACTATAGTTGGCCTGTTATTGAGAAGAGGTCACTTGAAGCAACCCCGATAATCTGAATTCTTGGAAATTGCAGAGCCACACTAAGGGTGTTGATTCCGTGTGCTGGGATCCCACTGGCGACTATGTCGTGTCTGTCAGTGAAGACACAGTGAAGGTGTGGTCTTTGAACGATGAGAGCTTTGTGAATGAGCTTAACTGCAGTGGGAGAAAGTTCACTTCAAGTACTTTCCATCCTACATATCCATCCTTGCTTATCATTGGCTGTTACCAGGCAAGTTACTTTCCCTTGCATGTTTTTACTCACCGTTCATTCCAAAACTAGATTTCAAGGACCTAGGGTGCCTGTCGGCGAATGGTGGTTTTCAACTTCATACACTGACCTTCAACTACTCAATATCTAGATTTCAACTGCTACTAGTTCCACTGCTAGTAGAGGATAGAGAAATGCCGGTCTTCTAACAGTAGTAATACTGTATGAAGTGCCACAAAAATATCAATATGTTATATGTCGCAGCTGTTGGACAACTCCTATGAACATTTACTGCCATGAAGTATCTCTCACACATATGAGTGAATAATAGTTTTGCACAATTCTATGACCACTGCAACTGCTATTTTTTCTGCACCATCCTTTCATCTCTTAGATATCTTACTAGTGGTCCTGTGCTGAATGGTGCAGTCTCTGGAGCTGTGGGACATGTCAGAGAACCGGACCATGACTGTTGCAGCGCACGACAGCCTCGTCTCAGCCTTGGCTTCGTCAAGCTCTGGCCTGGTTGCTTCCACAAGCCATGACAAGTATCTCAAGCTGTGGAGATGAGCTTGCCTTCAGTCTGGGAGCGCCCTGGAGCTAACTACGGTTGGACGCCCCCCAAACCATTTGGCACCATTAGCTGCCAGCTGCTCAGCTGTGCATGCTGCCGGTGTGTTGCATGCAGTAAACCCTGACGAAGTGGTTTAGCACTAGCTTTTGTATAGGAAGTTCGAACACGGGCTATATCAAATATCGAATATCTGTAATGTCTGTCACTATCTAGACATCTAAGGCTCTGTTTGGTTCCCATAAGTCAGATGACTTATAAGTGAGGGGAATTAAAATCAGTGACTTATAAGTCATGTTTGATTGGTTTCAATGACTTATAAGTCAGGCAGGAAATAAGTTGGAGTGTGGTTCCTAAACAAAAAAGGTGTGGTGTCATGAAGGAAATGAGTTGGAGTGTGGTTACCAAACAAAAAAAGTGTGTCTTATGTGAAAAGGAGGTGACTTATAAGTTCATAAGTTGGGGTGTAGCAACTTATAGACTTATAAATTGGGGTGACTTGTAAGTTGAGGTGTTTAGCAAAATAAGTTATTTTTTTCACTTTTGGACTTATAAGTCACCTGATTTATGGAAACCAAACATGCCTAAGATGGCCATGGCCATGGCTTGGAAGCTTTTGCTACTGCTACTCGCGGCTTCGGAAAGGGAGACCATGTGTCTTGTGACGTTGTGATGTGTGTTGCATCTAAAGCAGATGCTTCAAGGCTAGAAAGATACGGCACTCCCAACTTACAAGAAAGGAATCCTTGTTGCCCATGATGCCTAATGCAACGAGATTCCCGTATTCAATTCTAATTCGCACCTACTAAAATGTAGAGCTCCAGTTCCGATTCCTCGATGCCAATGTCAGGAAGAACAGCTATAGCTCCGGTCATGCGAGTTCTATGGCCTTGTTTGCTATGCCTGCGTCGAATCATGTTCTTCGTCTGCAGATTTGTTCGAGGTAAGATCACTACGCAAGGGTCTTAGTTATAATAAAGGATGCTTACGAGTGGATATTTGTATGGTAGAACTGTTAGTAGCAAATTGGCAATGCCATGTGGTGAAGAAGCAAATGCTCATCATATCTCTTTGATAGTTCTCTCATATCTCTGGATGCTTACCACCAAAACCTACATCGAATCTACCTATATACTCTTACGAAGATATACATAGGCTTATAAGCTTATAAGCCATCTGATATTATTTTATTGTGAAAGAAAAATATTATATCATATCTGATAAACTCAACTGAACATAATGACTAGTGTGTTCGTAACAGTGTACATATCTGTTTTTTGAACTTTCCGTGAGCAACCATTTTGTTTTCAAAACTGGTAAGATTTGGCAAGCCATCCAACTCATTTCATATGTTTTATCATACTCCCTCCATCCCTAAATAACTATTGTTTACGGTTCCTAAAAAACTTATTTAACTAAATATATATTAAAAAATACTAATATTTATACTACATAATTAATGTAGTTAGAAAAATTTTTAAATCTAGTTTTTTAATAAATTTATTTGGAGGTACAAATGTTGTACGTATTTTCTACAAATCAAATCAAACTTGTGGCACGAACACCAACGACGACTAATAAGCTCAACCGAACATAATGACTAGTGTGTTTGTAATAATGTACATTTCTTTTTTTTGTGTGTGAATTTTCCGTGAGCAACCATTTTGATTGCAAAACTGGTAGGATTTGGCAAGCCATCCAACTCGATCAAAAAAAAGACATTACAGTGCCAATTGCATTATTTCAATCAAATGAATAAAAATCTATGACAAGAGAACTGTAATGTCTTTTTTTTCCAAATATTTCGTTCAAATTTGTACTATTCCAAAAAACAACGCAAATCAAGAGGCCGGCCGAGCGCATGGGTTTAGCTTACACCCCCACCAGGCTTCCTCTTAATAACTCGCTTCCCTCTCATCTAATCACCCATTCTTCCTCTCTTCGTCTCGCCATCTCCACGCCCAAAACCCTAGACGCCGCTCTCTTCCGACGCCGCTCGCCGCCATCCGCGGCCATGAATCTCCTGCGCTCTCATCTCCACAAGGTCCGGATCCCGGAGCCCACCAATCGCATCCACAAGGACGAGTGCTGCGTCTCGTTCGATACCCCGGTAACAACCATGCCTCATCCCTTCCCGTTCCTCAACTCCAACTCGATTCGTTAGGGTTAGGGTTTGAGGATTTGCGTGCTTGCGTGTGCGCAGAGGTCAGAGGGAGGCCTGTATGTGGACATGAGCTCGTTCCTGGGGTTCGGGAGGGAGTATGTCGAGTGGAACTTCGAGAAGACGGGGAATCCCGTGTACCTCCACATCGTGCAGCGCCGGAAGCCGGAGCACGACGAGGCGGATCGCCCGCTTAAGAAGCCCACCCTCCTCGCTATAGGTATGTGTTCTTCCTAGCTTGATTGAAGCCAACAGTTCAGGCAGTAAATATTTAACGCTCGGCCTAGCTTGAGTGAAGCCAACAGTTTATCAGATAGTAAATATTGTTATGGAAATGGGCATGCTGTACTTATGATTGCCGCGTGGCATAGTGATGCTTTAAATTCTTTTCATTGTCTGCTATGTAACTGAATTGTGTTTGATTTTTACATGATTGTTGGTTGAACTATGATGGACAGAAAGGGGGGCACTGTATCTGGATTCACATGAAATGTGTCAATTGTGTAGGAGTGTCACTGTTGTTCCAAATTATAAGACGTTTTGGCTTTTCTAGATACATTGCTTTTATTATTTATCTAGACATAGTATATAACTATATATCTAAGTGCATAGCAATAACTATGTTTTAGAAAACCCAATATAATTTGGAATGGAGGGGGTAGAATATATATATATATATATATATATATATATATATATATATATATATATATATATATATAATAAGCGAGGTTGGGGTATGTCAGTATGCTGTTTACTATTAAAAAAAATGATGACTGGTGGACTTTCGAATTTACAGTACTTTTGGCCTCATGGGGTTCGCTCCTAATTTTATCGCATCATTTATTTATTTATTTATTTATTTATTTATTTTATTAGTATATGTACACTATAATTGCCTCTGTATCCAAATCTGAAATTTCATGATTGAACTGGATGTTCTACAGTGTGTCCCTTTGTTTCCTGACTTACAAATATTTGGATGTGGATCTAATAAACACTAGCATTAAATCTATGTATTGAATGACAGTTCCGTTCTCTATTAATGATTTTCCCACAATTGATAGGTGTGGAAGGAGGTTTTGGTGATCAAGAACCAGAATATGATGATACTTTTGAAATTGTCATCTTACCTGATTTTATCTCTCTTCCATTTCCGTCAGTTGATTTGCCAGAGAAGGTAGTCTTTACCCTTTATGCAAATAGCAAAAGACCAAAGCTGTTGTATGTACTTTAATTTAGGATGCGCTATTTGCAGGTTAGGCTTGCTGTTGATAAAGTTTTACTTGCTGAAAGTGCTGATAGGAAAGAACAACTGGCTGCTTGGGTTGCTGACAAGAAGAACATTAGTGCATATGCTATGGACCTGCAGCAGCTAGACAATGGTGTTATTGTGTCTCCTACAGGATGGAAGTGTTGCAAATGCGATAAAACTGAGAACCTCTGGTTGAATTTAACTGATGGTATGATCCTTTGTGGGAGGAAGCTTTGGGATGGAAGTGGTGGGAATAATCATGCCATTGAACACTATGAACAGACTAAATACCCTCTTGCGGTAAAACTTGGAACAATTGCTGCTGATTTGGAAGCTGCAGGTAATTGTACAACTGAACTTTTACAATTCACTTTCTTGTTTTTTGGTTCAGAAAATCCAGGAAGTGAAATTCTTTCTCCATTCTATGTATCAAATGTGTTGTGATTTTTAAAAATACACAAAAAACACTACGCAATTCTATTTATTACTGAAGTATTCATATAGATATAGTTATGAGTCACTGGTTGGTTGTGCTGTTTATCACATTACGGTTGGATAATCTGATACAACTAAATGGTGCTTAGTATTTGCAAGTTAATGTTTTCTTATCAATTACGAATTACTACAGTTTTGAATATCTTCGTGGATCGTGTAAAAATGATATTGATAGATTTAACACAATTATCTTGATTGTTATATTTAAACAGCTTAATAAATGCAGTGTCATAAACTCGCCCCCCACCCCACCCACCACGAATACAGTGTCATAAACTAATGCTCAAAGTTGCTTTCAGGGGCATAGAAAGTAAAAAAGAATTTATCTGAAGGAAAGTAGTTTTGCAAACACTAATGACATACAATCTCTCAAAAAGAGCACATGTTTATCTTGCTCTCTTTATGAAACACCTTAATTTATGTCACTAATAATATATGCAATTCACTGTGGTTGCTTTGATTGCTTGTTAAAATACCTGTTGATGCCATATTTTCTGTGACAGCTCAGATGTTTTCTCATACCCTGAAGATGATAGCGTTGAAGATCCGCTATTAGCTCAGCACTTGTTGCATTTTGGTATCGATTTTTCTTCACTTCAAAAGGTGAGTTATGATATTGATTTTATGCCATGTATGATTTGTCCGTGATAGTTTTTTAGATTATTCGAACTTGACATGGAGTAAAAGGCTTATTATAATTTAGCTCTGTTTTGTAGAGCCTTTTGTGTGTTGAAAAAATGTAGAAGAATCAGATCTGAATAATCATAGTGACCAATATGTAATGTACTTTGTCATTCTAGGATTCAGGCTTCGATCACATTGAGTATGCATTGTAGGATGCTCCGCCAACTTCTTGACTGCTTTCTTGAACCCTTGAAAATTTTCATTATCAGTAGATGCTATTGCTCTAGGAGTTCTTGTAAACAGTGAGATATCATGGAACGTAATATTCGTGAGGCAGATATATGTTACAGCTGGTGATGCAGTATTTTTCTTGTTCAACATATACATGGAGGCAATTTAATGCTTAACCACATGGTTTATAAATCTGTTCTTGCAGACTGAGATGACAACTGCTGAGAGAGAACTTGATGCCAACACAAATTATGATTGGAATAGAATACAAGAAAGTGGAAAAGATGCTGAACTTCTGTTTGGACCTGGCTATACTGGTCTTGTGAATCTTGGGAATAGGTAGCATGGTTTGACTTCTGAAATGCCCTTCTTCTATGACAATTCCTTGTAATGAATAATTTATCTCTCCTGTTTCTTCCTCTTTTACAGTTGCTATATGGCTTCAATAATGCAAGTCATGTTCTCAATCCATCCTTTCATAACAAGGTTGCTTTTGCTTTTCACATTCTTTTTAATACATTGTTACATTTGTATTTTTTCTGTACTTTTTACGCTTCTTTTTTTTCGTTTCAGATACTTTGAGAAACTGAGTTTGAAAGCTGCATTTGCAACCGCACCAGCTGATCCAACCGTGGACCTAAACATGCAAATGTAAGTTTATAGCCTTGCTGAAGTACTGATCTATGCATCTGGATTGTTGATGTGCGTGTGATAAAAGTTGATGTTTATTTAGTTTAGGTTGTCTACATTTTTTCTAGTTTTTATTGCTGATGAAGATATGTTCATATGCCTAACAACAGAATACATTAATCTGGTATTTGATCATTTGTTCCTTATGCTGAAAGTGTCATAACTTGGTTATTTAATTGCATTATTACATGTGCATTGTGCAACAACATTACAAATGAAACGATCGCTTCTAAAATCAAATTTCATTGAGCCAACCCTTTTTTTTCTCTGCCATCACAATGGACAACACAGCCTTGTCACCTGGGCAGGATGGTAGTTAAGAGCTTTGTACACAGTTTAACTGTTAAGCGATGTTAAAATCAACCATATAGCACGTCACAGGAAAATGTAATTTGTTCCACCTTCCATTCAAGCTATAATTAGCAGTTATATTTTCTATGCTGTAGCTGATCAAATTTTATTTGCTCTTATGCTTGGTTTTTTTATAGGACAAAATTAGGACATGGTTTGCTCTCTGGTAAATATTCAGCACCAGCAAAGGAGGTATAATGGATTTCATTTCACATTGATTTGTTGATGTGGCTTCCAATTGTCAGTTCGTACCCTGGTGTTCTCAGCATGTCACTGATCTTTGGACATGTCTCTTGCTCTGGTCAATTGTACAAATGCTATTGTGGACCTAAATACATTTTTATTGTTGCTTTTTTATCTCCTCCAATTGATAGTGAAACACCTGTAATGTAAGGCTTAAACTCCTGCTGATCACTCTCACACTTTTGCTCTTGGTCAGCCCTGCTGATCAAAGGTACAGAGTTGGCAATAGGCCTCTCCTTAGTACTGACTAAGTACATTAGTTGTTAGAGGTACATCAGCTTCTAGAAGGCTGGTACTAGGAGTAGAAATGGCTTATGTAAGCCATGTACCTTAGGTGTAAGGAGTAGGTAGTAGTGTACCTTGTATGGTACATGTATTGTGTATATAATACCAAGCAATGCAATGGAAAAGGCAGCTTCTTTGCCACCATCCTAGTGTTCAGTTTTCAGCCAACGCTGAAACTGGTGTGTGTGTGTGTGTGTGTGCTTTGAGCTCAAGCTCATCTTCTTTCTTGGATCAGGGGAGAGTGAGAGGGACGGAGAGCAGGTGCTGCTCACCTAGGTGCTAGGAACTAGTGCCAACAACACCATGTACTATTGCGTCACCTCTAGTTTATTGAAATTACAAGCCCTATCTAGTCATGACATGTGTTCTAATAAGCAAATCTGGTTCTTTGACATACTTTTGTTTCTGATTGTTTTTCCTATTTTGTGCGTGCAATTTGATAGGGGCAGGAAGGGATACGTCCTCGCATGTTTAAGTCTGTTATAGCTGCAAACCATCCTGAGTTTTCTAGCATGAGACAACAGGTAATGTTCTTTTCAACTCATAAGCTACAACAACCGTTTTTGTGCTGATTAAGGAGCATTTTTTTCTATTTTATATCAATAACTCTAAAATTTTGTTTGAAATAAGTGTCTTAACCTTATTCGGTTTGAAATGTGTTCATGCAGGATGCTCTCGATTTCTTCCTTCACCTTATTGACAGAGTTGAGAAGGCAAACCCTGGGAACCATGAGCTAAATCCTTGTTCCGGTTTCAAGTTCGTTGTTGAAGAGAGGGTCCAATGCCCTTCTGGGAAAGTTTCTTACAACAAACGGTCTGACTATATTCTTTCTTTGAGCATACCGCTGCATGAGGCAACTAATAAAGGTAGCTTTTAAAATCTGACTCACTTCTAATTAAACATAATGTATTTTAGATTCTTGACATTTGTTGGATGTGCAGAGCAGCTAGAAGCTTTTAATGAGAAGAAAGCTGCAATGGACTTGGATGGAAAAGAAGTGTAAGGCATTCAATCATTTATAGTTCATCCGGTACCTAATGAGTGTTGGCTTATGGATTACTGTGTTTCCATAACAGGTCTAATGATGATATTGTCAGGCCTAGAGTCCCATTGGAGGCTTGCTTAGCGAGTTTTTCGGGGCCAGAGGAAATCCCGGATTTTTATAGCACTGCATTAAATTCAAAGATTACCGCCACTAAGTATGCACAATTTGAGCTCTGCAATTTTTCAATGACATGAGGTTCTCGTATCAAAGAGTAATGCTTTGTTTCTGCTTGCTAAATTCTTTTTACAAATGCCTTAGTTTTGTTTCCAATGGATTAATAATTATTTGAATATTAGTGATAATCCTAATATATATCAATGTTCATCATTGGCTATAGTAAAGCTCATTTGTTCATGAAAAAAATCATTGGAGACCAGTTTAACTAGGGCAAAATGCAGTGTAGATGCGTCATACTTTAGCAACTAATCATGACACCTCAGACCGATGAAGGTACCATGAATTAATTTTATGGTCTGCACACCTATGCTTGACTTCCCTGATCAGTCCTAGTATTTGCATTTATTTTAATGCTTGACTTCCCTGAAGGTAGCATAAATTGCGGAAATCCTCCTGGCATTAATGATCCCTTTGTTGATTGAGTTTTCATGATCAAAGAGCATATTTTATTTCTACACTGGTGGTATGCACTGATGACAATACACTATTTATTTGTAGTCTTGACTAGGCGTTTGACATGTTTGTGTTATTTATGTGGATTGATGCTGAAGAACTATGTGATAACTGCTTGTTATCGTGTATACATATAGCATTAATCGGGTTTTAATTAAAGGAAGAAATGTTTCATGCAGGACTGCTGGTTTCAACACCTTTCCTGATTACCTTGTGCTGCACATGCGTAAGTTTGTAATGGAAGCAGGATGGGTGCCAAAGAAACTCGGTAATACCCCCCTCGCCGTTTATTTGAGCATAAATGCTGAATATGAAATAAAGGTTTTCAAATGATCAAATCCATTAGAGACTGCTTCCATAGAGAGCTGGCACAGCACATGTCCAGTGTCCACATGACATTTTTCAGGCTGGTCTTAGGAAGTAATCCATATTAGCCTTACCTACAACTCAGTTCAACTAGACCTGGTCCTGAATTTGATTAAAATCAGCTTGTATCGACAATATCATCTACAAATAATGATATTAGTTAGCGATATCTTGCTAGTATTTCAGCTCTGGTTTATCATTTTCTGTTCTGTGTCTGAGAGTTAGTAAGCATTAGTACTGATTCCTAGTTCTGCTTACATGACCCACAACTCCATAATGGTTTTCGTTCTGTCTGGGTAGTTTTTTCTTTCAATTTAGGATCACTTGGTCTTGACAGTTAATTTCTTCGCAGATGTTTATATAGATGTTCCAGATACGATTGATATCACACATATGCGCAGTAAAGGTGTACAGACTGGGGAAGAGCTGCTACCTGAAGGAGGTCAGACTGTCATTCATTAGTTTTTTTCTTTCTATTTTCTAAATTTTCTCTTCAGCTTTTGTGACTTTCAATGTATGCTTTAGGTTCTGGCGACAACAGTGTGGAGCCTGCTCACCCTGTTGCCAGTGAGGATATTGTGTCCCAGCTTGCAAGCATGGGCTTCAACTACCTTCATTGTCAGAAAGCTGCTATTAACACATCAAACACAGGAGTTGAGGAGGCGATGAATTGGCTCCTCTCGCACATGGATGATCCAGGTTGGTTTGCCACTGCAGTTGTTTTGTAGATAATCATACTTTTCATCATGAAATAATTGATTTGCAACTTCCAAGTTGAAATTTTGAGAGATGAAACTGTTTTCATCAAATTATTTTGTGATGCAGATATAAATGACCCAATCTCAAAAGATTCGCGTGCTTCTGAGCCGTCTGTTGATGAAGCAAGCGTTCAAACACTCATTTCCTTTGGATTTCAGGAAGATGTTGCCAGAAAGGCCCTGAAAGCTTCTGTAAGATTCTCTTTTATGATTTGTTGTTCCGAGTAAACGGTTTTAAGATTCTTAACCTCCAGAAAGTTAGTGATTGCCTATCTGTTCCCATTCTTGTCTCCTGATTGCAATGATATCAGTCATTGTTGCAATGTTCTTATCCCTTTTCTGGTGACTCTTGTTTTGATGTGTATTAGGGAGGCAATATTGAGAAAGCTACCGACTGGATTTTCAGCAACCCCGAAGCATCAAGCTCAGCATCTGCTGATTCTTCCACTAGCAATGCAAATGCTGATGACGCATACATTGCTGATGGAGGTGGCAGTAAGTTTCACTAACCTCTTTATTTTGTTGCCCCGTGTAGTGGCACAACAATCATCTTGTACCATGTTGAATTTTTATAGGTTCACTCTAACGTCAGTATTTAATATATGTGCCTTCCTTGCTGATAGTAGGCACCATATTATCACAAAAGTAGATGTACAAACTTAAATTAGCTAAATTTTTAAGAAAACAATTTGTTTTGTAACATTCTTTGAAAAAAACATGGAAATGATACAAACTTAACGTCCTATCTGGTGCTGCAAGTGGTTAGAAACCAAACCTGTCCCTTAGAACCTAACTGAAAGGGATCACCATAGTCGTTTTCTTTGTTTGGTTTGAGATTTCTTTACCTTAACAATGCTTTCTGACTTGTACAGGATACAAGCTGATGGCGTTCGTGAGCCATATGGGCACGTCTACCCACTGCGGGCACTACGTAGCTCATGTCCTCAAAGACGGGAGGTGGACAATCTTCAACGACAGCAAGGTCGCAGCATCTGTTGACCTGCCCAAGGAAATGGGCTACCTCTATTTCTTTCAGAGGATTAGCAACTAGGCACATCACACAGGCAAATACCCTCCTGACTGAATCCATAGTTCATGCACACAGTGAAAAGAATGGTGGGCAGGATGCTGTCATGCTGATTTTAAAGCGACTGGTTGCTCACATCCTGCCATGCTTGTTACGCACTGATCAACTGGGATATTTGCTGTATTCCTTGAGACAGATAGTGGCAACTTCTGGTTACATCTGTGCTTCGTTATTACTGATTTGCATTGGTGGTTGTCCTGTGGTTGCCTCGCTCCATATTTTTCTTCTGACAGCTATTGATTGGAAATAGGTGCCTCCACTACATTTTTACGGAGGCACTTCATTGCTTATTCGCTACGCCTTTTTATACCTAATATATTAGGTATAGAAAAAGGCATTGGGCATCGTCAAAGTTAGAAGATCCAGGAGAAGAGGGTGAAGATTCAGATTCGGAGTCCTAGGAGGAATCCTTGACTAGTCAAAAGTATATTAACACCTATGATACCAAATAAACATGGTAATAAATAAATATTCCGTGAGGTATGTTCGATGCTGCAGATCTTTGGGTTTTTGCATAAGTTCGTACAAAGAAACAAGAGTTTGAACTGCAACAGAGCTAAAACGACCTGCAATTTAGAACAAAAAAGAGAGAAATGACATGCCGTCTCACCAATTTCGTGATCTTCGGTTGAAGCTTTTAAAACCAAACTAGTCGTGTTTACAAATTCTCTCTCTAGAGTTTTCTCAAAATAAAAAAAACTACCGTCAATGTATTCAAACTTTGAGCAGCGATGTTCTTTTCAGCATGTAGGAGTATTTATTACTTACTTGGACTAAACTTCATTGCGCAAGCGTCTGATGCGGCGCGGCACAAATTGAGTGGAGTTGTGCCTGTGTGGTGGGCCAGCAGCAATGGCAGCCCTGCTGTATTTGGACCCAGTGGGCCAGAAAGCAAAAACAAGACAGGAGGCCCACCAAAAGCCGCGCGCTCAGTCCAGGCCCGCTATGCCGGCCACGACGGGCCAGGCCGCATGGCCGCACACAACCACACTGATGCTGGCCGATGGACTTTGATCTGACGCAGTGACGCTGACGGCGTCGCCGCCGGTCGCGTTGCTGGGTCTGGCTGCTGCTGCGGCTGCCGGCTGGACGACCTGGTGACCTGGTCCTCCGGCCTCCCTCCCTGGCCCGGGCATCCGGTGTCGTCTCCTCCTCAGAGCTGCAGCTGCTGCTGTGCGACACGGGGGGCCCGGGCGGGGCCGGGCGCGCGCTGCAGGCACATGCCCACCGCAAGCGTCCCGTCGCGTCGTGGTCGTCTCGTCGTCTGCCCACACGGACGTGGTTCGGTCGGGCTCAGAGGCTGTCCCGTCCCGTCGTCGTACGTCGCCGATGCGCGTCAATACGTGTCGCTCACACCGCCGCTGTCTACCTGGCCCATGCATGGATTGCATGCGTTGCGATGGCGTCCGGCCGATCCCATCCATCGATCGATCCCTTCCCTTCCATCCCGGCCCACACCCAACAATTAGGCAGTGAAAGAAAACAATTAGGCCCACGCTTGCATTGCACGTGGTGGTGGCCGGCGGCGTGCCATTCGTTCATCAAGGCGCGCGGCAGGCTAGCTGCATGCCTACCGTACCTTACCTTACCTTACCCAGGAGTACAGTACGTAGTAGAGCGAGCTCTTGATGCAGCAGCTAGGTTGGCACCGTTGTTCGTAGTAGCAGATCGAGCAAGTATACGTGTAGGCAGCACGTGGTGGAATTCGATCGGAGTCGTCAATGCCGATGGATCGCCAGCCAGCCAGCCCCAGCCAGCGGCGCGTTAGGCCACCGTACGTACAGTGCATTGCTCTCGGTCTCGGTCTAGGCACCGGTCGGTCTCTCTTCATCAATGGATGCGTGTAGTCAGCATGCCAATGGCCAAGAAACAACCACGTGCACTACTCCATACTTACGCGGGAACGGGACGCGGCGCTGCATGCCCGCGCGCCGGCCGGGACCGCTGACCTCGGAACGGAACGACCAGCTGGTCGAGCAACAAGTAGTCTTGCATGCATGTAGTGGGATGGATGGATGGATGGGACGCCTGGTTCTCACGTCGTTGTCGGCCGCCAGTCGCATGCAGGCCCAGGGCAGGCGGCCAGGCCCCGGCGCCAGTAGGCCAGCAGGCCGGGGAGGGAGATGAGACCGGCCCGGTGCGGGTTGGGGCTTGGATCCCTTTTCAGGCAAGGGAGATCATGAGTCCCGGCGACGCTGCATCTGCATGCATGCACCGAGGCAGTTTCTTCAGCTTTTTTTAGATGGGCGGGCACGCAGACAGCAGCAGCAGCTGCCATGGGGGCAGGCAGGCATCATCATTATCAGCAGCAGCCAATCAGCAGTGTAGACAACTCGAATCAGCTTTGCGATCGATCGATCCGGCGCGGGCGCGGGCGCGGGGCTGCTGCTGCTTGCCTGCTGTCACCCACCGTAGTACTGTACAGTACGTGGTGTCCATTGGCACGTACAGTACGATCGAGGGACACACGACAGAGGACCCCGGCCGCCGCGGTCCTCTGTCGTCTAATTTTCCTGCTTGTTCATATATGAACAATCGCCTTGCATGCTTTTTGTTTACGAGGGCTATCCTGGTATAGCAAAAAAAAACAACAACAGAGAAAGGTAAGAGGACAGAAGGCTATAATATAATCATGAAAAAGAAAAGAAAACCCCGACGAGCACTAGCAAGTAACAACAACAATAATGATGATCTAACCAATGGATCATGTTGACAAGCGTGCACCTGCTGTCTCTTTGGAGGACCACATTTTGTAGGATGGCATCAATTGGATCATTTAGAAGGATAACATTTATGTCAACCAATTTCTTTTCTTTCTTCTGTGTTGACCCGGCCCAACCAACTTTTAGAGCAACATGGTTGTGACGTCTATCCACCAGAGTTTAGAGAGAAGCAAATGGCGGCTGGCTTTTGGTGGGGGTCAACGATGCTGGAGTGGAGGTGATACAAATGACCTGTTGCAGGTGAACTCGATCATTTGCCCTGTTGGACATATAGCGCCAGTGATATTTAGTACCTTTGTTACGGTACCTTTCAAAAAAAAAAAGGAGTATACTAATAACCACCAAATCCTTCGTTCCTAGTGCTTAATTACTGCCTAGCTAGTCTGACTGCATAATAAGCAGGTGGCAAAAACATCCTGCCGAAGACATAAACACTCAGCTGGGCGCTGCAATAGAACTGCTGTATCGTCCGCTTCTTCCCCCCCCCCCCCCCCCCCCCCCCCCTTAAAGCTCACTAAAACGGATCGATCAAAGAGAGCTGTGCGCAGTGTAATAAGGCATGTTTGGATTGGATTATAAAATCTGAATTATATATAGATGAAAATATTTTTTTTGTGTAACAAAATGTATTTAATATCTATAGAAACTATATATATTATGGCTGTGAATGGCCTAATAAGATTATTTGAGAATCCTATGCTGTCTGTGTCCCTAACTCAAACGGTACTACCTAGTAGGTGTGACCGCCGACTTTCTCCCCCTGCTTTCCCGCCACGCGACATGTTCCAACGTACCACCACCACCACCGGCAGCGATGGCCCCAGCTCGATCGCCCGCTAACCACTTCCACTGTTTGCCGCTGCAGCTAGCTCACATTACACGACCAAGGAATGCTCGATCCGATCTGCATGCATGCCTGCGGGCTCCGTCCGGGCTGATCCGCGGCGTTCGATTCGAGCTCGAGCTGGCCGGCCCTGAGTGAGCTGAGCACCATGAAATGGAGCGCGTACAGCTGCTGCAGTGCGGCGAGCGAGCGAACGAACGAACGTGATCAGATCAAGTCTCTCGTCTTGGAGAATCTCACACGGCTGGACTGGAGTACTGGACCAGGCTGGATCTAGAAATAATAATAACAACAACAGTGTACAGTAGGAGGATGTAGTAGTAGGAGTATAATTCAGGCATTGATCATCAGCCATTCATGTGTAGCAGCTAGCAGTGATAAAGTAGCCATCTTCTGATTGTCATCTGGAGAGGAAAAAAAAAAGGGAAATGATTGGGTGGTGGGGGCAGCTTTTTCTTCTTGGCTGCCGCCGGCCGAACGGGAGCCAGCCCAAGCCCAAGCCCAGCAGCGCGTGCGGCCAAACCAGCCGGAGGAGTTAGTTATGATCGTGGCCGGCTGCCCGGCCATCAATAACTGAAGCAGGCAGGCGGCATCCCGTTCCTGACTTTTTTTTTCCCTTTCCTTTCAAAAGACAAAGAAGCAACAACGGGCCGGGGCATCTATGGTGGAGAGAGCCCTTCCTGCTCCTGGCACTCGGCATATGGCATCAATGTGCACGCGTCGTCGGCGTCGTTTGATTACCCCGTTCAGAATCCCGCGTAGCTGGCCGTGGACCCCCTGATAGCCTGAAAACATTGTCAATGTAATTGCTCCCTCCCTTCCCTAGCTACTACTGTACTCACGCTGCTGCTGCTGAAACCGCCGTTCATCAGTCAGCTGGCCTGCCTGGCATGGCATGGCGTGGCGTGGCGTGGCAGCAGTAGTAAAACTTGTGTCTGGACGAACACAGCTAGCAGCAGAAAGGTTAAAAATCCACCACCAGGCCTGGCTGCGCTCTGTGCCTGCCGTGGTGGCGGGCGCCGCGACAGACACGGGCCACGAAGGCGACGGCACGGCGGGATGCCGCTCGCCAGGTATCCCGTTTTTAGGCTGCGGCTGCGCACGCGACGCGACGCGCAGACCGAACCTGCCGGACGGAGGTCGCTTTCCTTCATGTTGCGCGGTGTCAGAGGTGTGAAAGCCACCGCAAGCGGCCACGCGTGCGCGAACCTTGATTCGTCGGTCAGGCTCAGGCAGGCAGGTATCCGGATAACTACCAGACGGAGATCAGATCGGGGGTGACGGAGACGTTTCCCGAGCCTTTTTTTCGCGGCGTAATTGCGGGAAGGCGCAGGTAGTAGAACCGATGCGATGGCATCCGATCGGCCTACATGCAGCTGGGTTGGGTGGCTCGTCCAGTTCCACAAGACTCCGTCCTGCCCGCCGCCGAACCGGGGCGCGAGCGGGTCCTCCTGTGTCCGTCCCGTAACGAACGAACCCAACACCCCTGCCTGCCCCGTCCTTTTCCGCGCTGGGTGTGGTGTCCTCGCGCGCGGCCGCGGCCGCGGCGCCACCACCCATCCACGCTCGTTGATCGCGGGCAGGCACGACGGATCCGGTGCATTATTGTGCCGCGCCTGTCTGTCCCCGCACCCGGACCGGACCTCATCGCGTCGCAACGGGGCAGGCAGCCAGGAGGACGGAGTGGCGCCTGCGGCCCCACGCTGCCGGCGAGCGAGAGCGACGACAGTCGGACAGGCGCCAGACAGGGGAGGGGCCGCTGCCAACACCCATCCTTATCACCTCCTCCGGCCTCTACCCTAGAGCGTCCCACGACCGATTTTTTTCCTTGCACTCCTTTTCATTCACGGGGTGATCTGAAGAGGATTTGGATTGGATTGGATTGGGTTGGATTGGATTGGATTGGATTCATCAGTCATCATCATCAGTCAGCAACAATGCAATGCAAGCGTCTACATACGCATGGAATGGAATGGAACGAACGAACCAACGAGCTCGTTCCTTTCCTGGAGATCGAGCATGCATGCTCCAACTGTTGACTGATCCGTAGTAGCAGTTGCTTATTACTGTCTGCTGCGACCTGACTCTGTCCCTGTCGTCGTCGTCTGACCCTGCCAAAGGATTTAATCCACCACCTGTGCTGTGCTGTGTTGAATGGTTACTCTTGCTTCGTCTGCTGCGGCTGCTGCTGACAGCTATACTGACAGCGAGGAGGAGGAATTGAGAGAATGACAGCGGCGAATTTCTGTACCGCCGGCCAGGTAGGTGATGATGAACAATTTAAACTCGCCCCGTGCTGTACTGAACTTTGGAGGCAGTCATAGATAGAGATGACCTAATATTGGTTGGACACGTGTGTCTCACACGAGCCAACACACACACACACCCTACGGCTATGAGCAGTTTGGGACTAAGAATCAAAATGCAGGTTGGGTGAGGGTGCTAAATCATACCCAAGGGTGCCTATTAGGGCATGAATAGGTCATTATGTAAACAAGCACCCCACACGCCTAGCTCACCGCACAATTCTTGGTACATATATACTCCGTAGGTGTTAGATGTGTAGTCCATTTCAACAAAACTTGTATATAATTGCTTGATACCAAGGTGTTGGAGGATTAGATATTTAATATAAATAAACAAACAAATAAACGTTTGTTTTAAACTTTATATACTTGTCAATATGGTCATAATAATGCATTATCCGTGCCATTAGTTTACCTAGTACGTAGTTATGGTGAAAATACTGCAGGTCTTGTCACCGGTGGATATTTACTCCACCAACACATTACCAATCCGACCCGTGACCGTTCCTTCTCATACGTGTAAAACAGTGTGGGTAAAGCGTTTTATGTGAACATTTATCCCTATGCACATTGTTATGTTTTTTCCTCTAATGCACAATTTAGATTGACAAATCCCCATCCCATGAAGATTGTTTTTCCTCTAATGCACAATTTAGATTGACAAAGCCCCTACCCATAAAGATTATTTTTCTTTACTAAGTTTGATCCCAAGATCTTTCGGTGGTGCGGCTCTAAGCCCAATCCTAAGCCAGACAATTATCAGTCATAACTCTATACCATTTTTGTATAAAGCACCATGTGTTTGGTACACATTGTCGATCAAAGTAATATATTGAAGACCTTTTCTAATACGAATCAAGCCTCACGTTCGTCGAGAAGATCTAGAAAATATACACATTTGGATTTTTATGATCATCTAACGGTCTAGATTTACTAGAAAAAAATAAGAGATTAATGAGAAAATATAAAATATAAACCCTTGGATTTTATGAGATATAATTGTCCATGTTTACTAGAAAACATGAGATTATTAAAAAAAATATGTAGTCTTAGATTTTATGATGATTTGACGGTCACTCCAAAAAAAATATGCCACATACAACTTATGTTAAATATTTTTTTCTTGCACATGTGGTATTTTAAATTAAGCAATTTTCCATCCATAAACAATAAATACCATTACATATGTTCAACCATAATTAAATAATATTAACATAGGCATTATATACTCAAAAGACTTCTCATGTTTCAACAAACTCTTCTTCAAAAGGCATAAATATCAATAAAGTTTGTAGAAAAATTACAATGAAAAGCAATCAAATCATGATTGGAATCATAATTTTTTGGTAATTATATCAAATTTGACAATATTTGTTTTTAATTACTCTTTTAAAATTAATTCAAAATTTAAATTAAAGTAAGAAAATATATCAATTTGATTCCTATATGTTATTATTGCAAGTGAAGTCAGAAAATTGTTCCTTTTCCTCCCAAGGTTTGACAATTGCCACGTTGATCCTAGAAATCAAGATGGAACAATCTTTATGAAAATACATAGTAAAAAACTAAAAATAAAACTAAACACATGTCGACTCCAATGATAATTGCTAATATTGTTTCTTTTACTCTATTCCAGTTGTAGAAATCTGCAAGCAACAGAGGAAATTGATACATTATATATGTATGTACTACAACATATATATCACAACATCAGCTTTCAGGAGAGCTATGCAGAAGTAAGGAAAAGCCACTCTTAGTTAAATTTACAGTGGCACCTATCTTGAATTTTTTAAGAGCCATCAGAGATGGCATTATTGCTAATAGCACACTTTTAGAAGAAATTATGAGAACACCCTCTACATTTACCCTTTTTTTCAAATGTTTGTCAACACACTTTTTTCCTTGCTGATCTAAGTGTGAGGAACGGTGAAAAGGAGAAAAAAAGATGACATACCAGGATTGGACTTTTTTCAAATATAAGTTGGAGTCACTTCTACCACAAGCAGAAAAATTATTGCATGACAAAGGTGAGACTGGTATGGGTGGCATGCTTCATGTCATGACATTGTAGTGGTGGTTCTATAGTATGTCCATATAGCTTTCAGGTGCTGATGGATGTTGGTACGATGACGAGGCCATCTTGTGTCTGCTTGTGGTAGAAGTGACTCCAACTTATATGAGCATGATTCTAATAATCCGATGATGGTTTAGGGTAAAAAGCGACAACTACGAACCTAAGAGAAGATAAAAGATGATGAGAAAAATAAATTTATAGGAAGACTAAGAAACTAAACAATTTGTAAGAGACCTAGATACAAGTTTTTATTCAGGAGTGAAGCTAACAATAGAAAACTGAACCACATTGATTTGGCCTTAGTAAAATATATTGCAGGGACACAACATAGAATAGTGAGGGAAAAGAGAGAAAAGAAAAGATGACAATAGTAAAAAAAAGTCCATCAATAATAGCCTATGTGAGCGAACGTTAGACCAGTTGGTATGGCTGGCCAACGGGGGCGGATGTGTTGGCCAGGGGAGGCGTAGTTTATCTACGCGTTGAAAAAAGAACCCTCTCAGCATAGGTCTAAGACCATCGTAATCTTACGGGTGCTATATGGTTGGGATAGGGGTTCGAGGGGTTTCTGAATCTGTATGCAAAGATCTTCTATTAAAAAAAAATGCACGAAGGCTCTCTTACCCTCACGAATTGACTTTTTTTTTATAATAGCTATATGAAGTTTGTGCAGTAAGTACCCGTGCTATTTGGGCGGACAATGTGCAATTCCCGCGGACAATCTTGCTAGTTCTTTTATATTTGCGAGAAGAATAAGTTGCTGGAACTACTCTGAGAGAACCAGTTGTTGGAGATAGATGGTATCCGATTTGGCATGGCCTATGAAGGAGGATACGAATATGATGCAGTGCTGCTGCTGCGTTGCTGCATTGGTACTGACCAGTGACCACCGGGTACTGTCTGGGTCTGACCCTGTTCCACAAGTTGCAGCCTCTGAATGTTAGTTGGGGTTAAGGGGGTGGGTCTCTCATTCCATGGCGTCTTCTCCTTGGTTTGCATCACGCAGCAGCAGAATGGGATGTGGCCAGGCACAGGCAGGATTCAAAAGGCAAAAGCGGATCCCCCCTTACTCCCCACCCCATCTCACTGCAGATCTCCTCAGGATCCCCAGTTCTTCGTTCTTTCAGGGAAGCAGGGCCGGCACGGCGGCACCACACAAAAGGGGCTCACTTGGCCGCTTGCAAATGCAAACCCCATCAGCACGTGCGTACTGTACTGTGACTGCTTCGACCCGGCGGCCTACACGCATTACACGTTATTACTGCTATAGTATGTCAACAGTAGTCTGAATTTTGAGAAAGAGTCTTTCAAAAACATCTTCTTTTCATTTCATTTAATTAATACTACTGTTACTAGCTATCAGTCTGTTAGTAGGATTAAAATAAAATTTACTGGAGCAGGTAAATATTCTCGCGGTAACTTGTTGGGAGCGCGCATGGTTTGTTTCATTCCATGCATGAAGTACTGTACTGTATGATGCAACTTTGTTGGAAGCAAGTAGCGCAGGGTGCAGACATATGAGCCCGTGTCTCTTCCTGTTTGGCTAGCGCTCTGAGGGCTGTGTACGACGGTACGAGTCAGGTGTGTCCTCTACAGTCGTAGCTGCACTGCACATCCATGACCTAGAACTAGACTAGAAGATATATATAAAGAGGAATCGGCTATAAAGAGGAAGGAAATGAGAGGAAACGTGAGGAGATTCTGATGTGTATGACTAGTGTGTTATATGCGTCAAATTTCCTCCCGTATGCGTCAAATTTCTTCTAATTTCCTTCAAAACTCAGATAATTAGGACTCCAAATAAATGAGTGGTAATTTCGTTTTTTGTATTTGTTTTTTCTAATCAAGGGTAATATGATAATTTGATATTTGTGAAAATAATAATTGGAGCAATGAGCCTGATTGAGAGGGAATATATTGGGATATATTTTGCTTGTTTCTTTTAGTATTTTCCGTCGTTGGTTTTATTTTATTTGCTTTTGTGTTCTTGGCGCCGCGCCGCTCCGGTCCCGCTCTGCGAACGCCGGCTCGCCCAGCCACGGACCCGCCCCAGCTCATGGCCGGAGCTCCTCTTCCCTGCGGCGAGCGGCCGGGAGCTCGGCTGCTGCTTCCTCAGCACCTGCCATGGCCGCCGCGGGCAAGCTCCTCCTCGCCGTCCTCGCCGGTCGCGCCCCGCCCTCTCCATCCTCGCCATTCTACCTGCGGCGGCGGTGGTCCGTGTCGTCATCGGAGGCGGAGGTAGAGGAGCAGGAGGAGAGGATTCGACACCGGCACCCACCAGTGTCCACCGGGCGGCTGGCGGACGATTCGGCCGATGGAGCTCGGCCGCGTCCTCGACCACGCACGCACGCGGGGCAACTGCTGGGCGTTGGCGGCGTGGCCTGGCAAGGTCCGTCGGAGGGCACACAGGGCCGCGGCGAAGGCAGATGCGGCTTCCCCGGCACCACCGGCGTCGCCGGCCATGGAGATGCGTCGCGAGGTGGACTGGCGTGTGAGTGGCCATGGAGACGTGTCGCGAGGTTGAAGACGGGCTGGTGCTGGGCCAGATCGAGATTGCGTCCGTGGAGAGAGGCCACGCATATTTGCCAGTTGCTTCTTCGGTTCCGCTTCCAAGCGACTACGGCCCACGCTTCTCCGTCACGAGACGTTTAGCACTGTGAATTTTTTCGGCTGTTCGGCTTCCATGCATGCAAGCATGCAATTTCGTTTTGGCTTCCACCACATGCGAGATGCAAGCAAGGAGTAGGACGAGCTGTTGGCCGTACGCGTACTAGTCCTAAATACTCAGCTCCCGTGGTCAGTATGATGGAACGGCATCCTTTAGTATATTGAATGTTGTAACAAGAAGTATATTGAATGTTGTAACAAGAAATTTATCACGTATTGTTGTCACGAACACCACGGACGACAAACAGTAGATGAAACAAGACAAGCAGTAGATGAGACAAGGCAAGCTAAGCCATGTCGTTATGTACGTACACAGACAGCTGCCTAATGTCTTTGGTAGACTAGAGCGAGAAAAATACAATTACAAACAGACATCATATAGAAAACTTAATCTTTAAGAGAAGAAATCTTTAATCTGAAAATGTCACTGATTTTTTGTCTACCAGAATGAACACACACGCATCTTAAATAGATATAATCAAACTCCAACCTAACTTTATGATAAAATAACACACTGAGTCTAATTTGGAACCAAAACATAATGCAAACTAACAACCCACGCTTCAACTAGGCAAGCTGCTTAGATTATTTGTGAAAAGAGGACATATTTCTTGATGGTGACATGTCGCCAGCTTGTTCTTCTCCATCATGGTTGTAAGCGTCATCTTCTCCGTCATCGTGGTAGTACTGCATGTCCTGCATTAAGTTGTGTACATGTTATTATAACATCAATGTTATTTTACTTAGTTTGATACAAGTAGAAGATTCAGTAACAATAGCCAATTCCTAAATACCATTACTTTGCACTGTTCCATCAACTATTCATACACGAACTGAAATCAGAAAGCAAATAGTATGTTTCCACATGTAAATTATTTCTTGCCTAAACTCTAAGTAAACAATAATAGCCATGAACAAATAAGTAAACAACAACTGCACAAGTTTATCATCTGGCTTAGTCAAGGACATATAAGTCTGAGCCACGAACGAATAATAACCGCTCGTTCAGATATAAATACACACAATCTGACCAGTGACCATTGTACTTTAAGCTGAACCATTTCATATAATCATAGATGTCCAAATCTACTGTTTATCAGGGAAAACAACTGAAAATTTTAGTTCTTGATAAAATATATCACATATGCAAATTGGACCACAATAAGGTAAGTTTGATAACTTTGCTTACTAGCAATTGGACCACAATAAGGTAAGTTTGATAACTTTTCTTACTAGCAATTTTTTTTCAGATAAGCATTTAGGACAATAAAGGTCTTCGTACCCTGTTCAATACAGATCCATCAGTTATAGACTATATTCTAGTTATGAGTAATCTACTTTTCAAGAGAAGAATGCATAAACAGACATGTTTTTGGACAACCTAGTTCAATTCAAAAATGGAACCACACCTAAATAAAATTAGCAACAAAGAAGGGCTAGTACTATCTAGTGTGCAGATTAGCTTCATCGCACAACAAATTAGAAACAAAATATGGTGTGGCTTAACAACAAATTGGGTGCATTTGACTTCCAGTCCGAGACTAAACAAGATATACAATCTAAAATCTTGGTGATTATTTAAAAATGTTATCATCACTTGATTGCAAGTGCACCCTAGTAAAATTTCACTTCGATCAGACAACGATTGACAACAATCCCTGAGGCCTTATTAGAACCTAGAACGCTGGATACTACCCCTTCAGGTCCTCCCACACCATTGAAAACTACACAAAGGAAAATAATTGACATACTGAATCGCTCTTGTGCACAAAGTTGTTTAGTTCAGCTCTGATATTGGGATCTCACAGGCTTAGAAAATTGAAAAGTACTATGTCAGACTGTGATAAACACTACTACAAACTAAGAACGACCAAAATGCATCAGGTTCCATTCATCGAGATCTACAGGATGAAAAGACTTACCAGAATCCGTTCTGCACCAAGCCACCTCTTCAGATCCGCCATGGCGACGTTGGGCCTGCGGCGGCGCTGGCCGGGTGATGACGAGGACGTCGCGGGGCGGGGGCGGGTTTGGCAACGACGCGAACGACGGCGACGCTGTGCGAGGATGGAGCCGGCGCGGTGGGCGTCGTGCGAGGATGAGGCGGCGGAGGCCGGACGCCGGAGGCGGAGCGCCGGAGCCCGCCGGAGCAGACCGCGTCTTCCTCGGAGAGCTGGAGGGGGCGAGGGGCCGTCGGGGTCTGCCGCCGAGGGGGTCTGGGCCTTTGGGGCGACGTCGCGTGGGGCGAGGCGCCGAGGCCGCGCAGGAGGGGGAGGGGCGGAGGCGGCGCGTCGCGTTGGGCGAGGCCGCGCGCGACGGGCGGAGGCGGCTCTGTCCGACGTCCCTCGAGCACTCGGGCTGAGCCGCTGAGGTGGGGGTTCACATCACGAAAGGACCAAAATACCCTTTACGAATATAATTAGAAAATATTTAGAATATTGCGAGAAAATAGGAAGAAATGGAAGAAAATTTCAAGCATAATAAAAAGACTCATAATAATAATAATAATAAATAATAATAATAATAATATAATAATAATAATAATAATAATAATAATAATAATAAAGAACGCCCTTGCAATTGCATCGTCCATCGTTTCAATTGATGAATGAATTGAGTACGCCAGGCCGAAAGAAACAACATTACAGGATCAGGTTATAGACCTATTATTGACCAGCCTGGCTACTGGCTAGCTAGGTACCCCCCTACCTGCTTTACGCCAATGCCAAACCACATGCATTATATTAATCCAGAATTCCAGATTAGCTAATGGATCCACTAACAATCGTCAGTAACGACAAACTCGATTGGAAGCAGCAGCAGCAGCCGGCCGCCCGGGGCCTGCATGCTGTGTAGTAGTGTAACTAACTACTATTAGACTACTAGAAGAAACAACGTATACAGCGCGCGTGTCCTTTTCCTCATCGTCGTCTTCTTCCTCCTCCCGTCATCGGCCATCGATCTCTTAATAATATTTTTCTTCTTCTACCATACTACCATATACACATCCAGCAACGGAATGAAGCCTGCTGCGTGTGCATGCATACATACATGTCCACCAGCCATTTTGCTCGATCGATTAGTCTGTCTGTACTCGACCGACGATCGAGTATATGCATCATCGATCACCATCAGTCTCGATCGGCGTCTGCTACGACGAAACGAGTAGCTGCTGACGGACGACGACCGCGGGGTCGGCGGCGCCAGCACCGGCACCGGCACCAGCACCGGAGCCGGCGTCGTCGATCTCGACCTCGGCGGCGAGGGCGACCATCTTGAGCGCGGACGCGCCGGTGGTAAAGGCCTTCTTGCGAACACCCATATACTCAGGCCAAGTGACGGCGCGGTACGCGGGGGTGCAGCCGGTTGGCACGGCCTCCGGTAGCGGCGCCACCTTAGCGTGCGGCGGCGGTCCAAGGAAGTACCCGAGCGAGATCCTATCAAGGTCCCGGTTGACGACGGCGCGGTGGAAGACGCTGTGGAACCGTCCGTTGGTGAGGATATGGAAGAGGTCGCCGACGTTGACGACGAAGGCGCCGGGGACGGCGGGCACGGCGACCCACCGGTCCGGGGCGTGGCGGAACAGCTGTAGCCCCGGCACGAGGCTCTGTAGCACGAAGGTGAAGAAGCCCGAGTCCGTGTGCGCGATCAGCCCCAGCGCGCGCCGCGGGTCTGGGCACCGTGGGTACCAGTTCAGGTGCATCGTCGCCGTCATCGTCTCGCCGATCCTCCGTTCTGCCTCCACCGCGATCACTTGCTCGCTTGTTAGACCCAGCGCCATTAGGAATAGCTCTAGTAGCTTGTCCGCCAGGGCTCGCATGTGCTGGTGGAACTCCTCCATCACATCACTGTATTGTAGGAATGAACAAATAGTATACTCGTCAGCTATTAGCAAGCGAAAAGGCCGGCCGGACGGGGTGCTTTAATTTCTTTCTGCTTTGCATTGCATGCATGCATGGCATCAGACGCGGGTCGACACGTCGACGATGCATCGTATCGGTGCCGGTGCGTGCGTGCGTGTGACCGACCAGCTAGTACCTGTACGTGCATCGATCATGCATATGCATGTGGCGAGGCGAGAACGAATCATAGCAAAGGCAAGACGCACACGCACGTACATACCAGAAGCTGGTGTAGTCGTCGCCGGCTTTAGGCCAGAGCTTACGGAGGTCGGAGCGGAGGGAGGGCGGGGAGAAGGTGTATCCCTCAGACCACATGCACTTGGAGAAGAAGGAGGAGATGGGAGGGGATCCGTAGCCGCAGGCGTCGCCGGGCCCGCGGACGGCGCGCAACTTGTCGTCGGCGGGGAGCGCGAACATGGTGGCGACGCGGTCCTCGACGCGCGCCAGCAGCTCCGCGGGGACGCCGTGCCCCGTGAGCAGGAACGCGCCCCATTGCTCGGCGGCGCGCGCCACGTGGGATACCACCACCGCGGCTGCTGGATCCGAGAGGTCCACCACCGGCACGGCGTCCGGCGTGTCCGGCGCGCCGCTCCCGTCCATGACCGGGTGGTCGTGTAGCTCTGGCCACGCGTGTGACTCTGGCACCCGCCGCGCTGCCCGGAAGTCGAAGTAGCGTGGGTTCTTGAGGTGCGACGGCGTCGGCATGATCCAAGTGGCAAGGCGGCCAATAGAATTCAGCAGTGTGCGTCGTGTGCTTGCTGCCGCTATCTAGCTGCCAGCCTAGAGAGGAAGCAAGCAAGCAAGCAAGCAAAACAACCAAGTGTAAATCTAGGACCTTGCACTAGTGGAATGGCATGAGAAGAGAAGGGAGGAGAAGTGTAAGAAGCTGAGAAGTACATGGCGTGGTATATATAGGGGAGGAGTTTTGGAGCGTAGTGGATGCGTCCGACCCATCAGGAGAAGGAGAAGGAGAAGGAGAAGGAGAGAGAAGACAGCACACAACACAACACAAAGAGCTAGAGGAGAGAGAGGGAGGGGCAATTGAAATGAAATTCATTGATGAGGCGATGGGCTTTTTGGAAATCGAGTGGATGGAGGAAATGTGGTGAGAGAGACGGAGGGGTTTGGAGCGATGTGGAGCACGAAAGGCCACCCAGCTGCTGCATGCTGCCGCCGCGACACAAGTGACAAATCTACTTCTAGCACGTACGTACAGACACTACTGCTCCTCTCCTTGGCCTTGGCCGCCCGCTTTGGGAGAGGAGGCCAGCGGTCAGGCAGAGGCAGGCTAGTAGTGGTGGCACTGGCACCCCAATTAATACACACACATGGAAAGGAAAGCCAACACGATAATTGCCATCCATCATCAGCTTAATTAAGGACCAGTTTGTTGTCGTATCTCGCACCACGGAATCTTCACGTACGTACTACCCCTGCTCTCGCTCGCCACAGATCCATCTTCCACCACCACTTCCCTTCCCTCTAGTTTTAACGACTATTATTTGGCTTTACGAGGACGTATAGAAAAAAGTAAATAAATATGCAACAAGCACTCTTGTCTGTGTTTTCACTAATAATCTTCAAATTTTTCTTCCGTTGTAATGCACGAGCACTTTTGCTGGTACCAAATAATAGGAGACCCTACCCTACTTTTTTGTCGTCTACGTTTTCTTCTGGACCCTCCGTTATATGAACGTTTTAGCTTTACTATATGTGTTGTTTTTATTGTATATATATGTGTTGTTTTTACTGTATATATAGTGTATATTCAAGGACATAATAAAAACTATATATATTTAAAAATGTCAAAATGTGATCGACGGAGAGCAGAGAAGGAGACGACACCAAAAGGCGGCACCACTGTAACCGCAAGCATGTGAAACAAGGGATGGTCCGAACACGTGTAAGGATCTGGTTGGCTCGAGATGGCCGGGTCACAGCCTCACAGGACGTACACAAAAATAACCCACCCAATAGGCCGGCCAAGCGCTGCTGCTTCCGGCGAGACGCGGACAAACGGGCTTGTCTGCAATTGGCGAGAGCTCCCTGCTGCCCGACGGACGGCGCGACGGCGCGGCGGCGCAGCTAGCTAGCCCACCGCCGCCACTGACTGCTGCTGCTGGATGCATATGCATGGTCCTGTGATTTTCTTTTTGTTCTCACTCCAATACGTATTCAATGGAAGGTAGAAAAAACTCAGGGTAACAACGTGCGGTAACACAATAAATGAGAGCCTATTTTACCTTCTCCTCAAGAAAGTTTTTTTACAAAAATATGTGAGTTTTCCACGTAGGTCCTTGTTGATGAGGGCTATTTCATTCGGTTTGCCCGATTTTGGCAGTCCGGAAGCCAATTTAAGTTTTTCTAGATAGACGGAAATATCTCTGACCTCGTAGAAGTTCATAGGTTGTGTGTGAAATATATTTCTACTTAGATAAGATCATCACCTCCAGTTATATGGGATCACAACCAATTGAGAGAACCATCTATCCAATTGATTAAAAAACACATCTATCTTTACTTTTTTTACCTCTATAACCTCATATATGTTTTGCTTAAAAACATGGCGTGTATAGGGCATGTTTGGCAGAGTTCCAGCTCTGAGAAAACATATTTGAAACATAGCTCCACCACAGAGCAGCTCCAGTATGGATCTGTGTTCCTACCGTGGAGCTGGGAAAAAAATGTTTGGCTCAGAAAACAGATCCAGATCTAAAAACATATGTTTTGGTTGAATTGCCCACTAATGCCCCTAGCGTTAATGGTGTTTTCTTTTTCCTTCACGTCACCTGTATGGAAGCCGTACTCAATGTGACTTTTTTTTTGAAATACAACTTTGTTATACGCAACATATAATTTGATCATTGCTATCACGTAACATAAATATCCTTGTTTATACATAAATTAAGTATTCATACATAGAAAAATAAAGTGAAAATTCAGTACCCTATTACATTCCAATGGCTCCCCGGCCACTAGGACGGTGGGACAGGGCGGTGGTGGCGGGAGGCGAGTCGCGGCGGGAGGGAGTCGGGCGGCTGCGGGAAAAAAAGAAAAAAAATATTGTGAACTCGCGAGAGGGAGTCGGGCGGCTGCGGAAAAAAAAGAAAAAAAATATATTGCTAACCGGTACGATGTGTAATCCATGACATTGGTGGGTAATTTCCACCAACTCTACGAGGGGTTACAAAACTGATGTTTTGAGAGCACCCCTTGAGGTGCTCCGTGAATTTGGTGGATCTGAGAGCTAGATCCAAGTTTTTTACGGATCTGGAGTTCGTGGAGCTGGACCGTTTGGCTAGAAAAAATAGGAGTTAAAGATGAAATAAGCCCTATATATTGATAGCCAAAATATGATCATAAGAGTTAAAGATGGAACTAAAAAATCAAATGCAATCTAAACGATTAAATTTGGATGAAACCAGGAAAGCCCGTCAAAAACCAACACATGTCAGGCGCTACCGGTTGTAAAAATCGGCTAAGGTCGGTTTTATCACAGCCTAGGTCGTTTTTGGCAGTCTGAAGCCAATCCGCCTTTACATTTTTACATATAAACCCCACCTTTTCTAATTCCTATGCTGCCCAACACTTCTCTCGATGAGATTATTCGGCGTTCTAGGTGGCCTTACTGATCCTAGCTATGACATTCTCGTTGCGGGTTTCCTTGACATGTCTTTGTTCGCGGGTGTTTCAAAGGAAGGATGAGTGAACGCCAAATCAACTTCATTGACATGCTAGTCGGCCTCGTCTTGGAGACCTCCCTTAGCTACGTATATCAGTCATGTGTGGTTTGTGAGATCTAACATTTGTTGATATGTGCTTGGATTTAGTACCGACATTTTTATTTATTTTCTAATTCGGTCAACTTTTTTTTTAAAAAACTCTATATTTCTTTATTTTTAATCAAACATGAAGTACAATAGTTGTGGTTTAAATTGCATACTACTCTAGTGCGTCATACGTTTCAATAAGAGAAAATATCACTAAGCAAACTAAAAGATGAGTTCACTTTACATAGGTCATATTTGGATACTCTAGCTCAGCTAAAGGCTAGAGTTAGTTTCTAACTTAGGACTAACCTTGAACTAGCTCTGACCGAAAACGTGTTTGGATGCAAGGGTTAGAATGACAGTAAATACACTTTTATTGGTTGAGATTCTAGTGGACCCCACCAAAATTAGTCTAAAAAAAAAAATTTCAACTATAGCCCAAATAATCATCCCTTAGTGGGGATAGTTTTTTTGGGTGAGCTAGTTGCAACTAGTCCAATCTAGCTCTCCTGTTTGGATACTTTTGGTCTATTTGAACTCAAACTAGCTCAAACTAGCTCTAGACCTGGATCCAAACAGGGCGATATACATATTGCGAACCCGTGACGAGGAACCCTTCAATAGCATGCTCGAGGAATACTAGCTAAGATATTTACATGCATGTCTGACGACAATATCTTGAAAAGTTGCACTTCCTAAAATGTACCAATTGTTAGGTAGATTTCGATCTCCTTTTCTCGGTCGTCTCAAAAGGATTACTGTTTAGTACCCACTCATTGCTGGTTGCTTTGTTGGTATGTGTAGATTCATGGACACCAACATATGCATGGGAAAGATTGTGCACCGTCCTCCTCTATCACTTGAAAAACTATATATATACATACACAGACAAACAAATTCCCGTTTTCTCATCATAATATACATCTATATATATATATATGAAAATTCTTTTTTACACATACATGTAATATGTTACTTCTGGTATATGAACCGACAAAGTATATGTACATCTAGGATATCTACTATCAATTATTAATTTATTATACTAGACTATCTAGGATACTATATATCTAGTGTAGGAGTATATATATGCAGGTATACATAGAGTATATTATCATATTTATTTTAGCTACTATAATAATATTATTATAATAATATATTAAAAATGTAGGATTTTTGACAAAAAAAATACATAGTAAGTTTTAGAGTATTTTAAAATAAATATATAAACATACTCAAACTCATAAATGTACATACCTAATATAGTGTATGCATATATATATACACACACACTCCTGATTTTTGTCTTGTAGAACATAGTATACGTTGTTACCTTCTGCCATTTTCACCGAAGATAAATGCTCCTCACCTGGACACCTAGTATGTAGCAGCAGATAGCAACTTCAATTTCTCAAGAAGGGGAGAAAGACAAATTGTCAGCTATAAGCCGTGCGTTGCCGTTTTGGTTGTATTGTTTTCATCTACTTGGTGAATTGAAACCGTCATACAAACAAAGGAAAAATCTAAAATTCTTGAACGGACAAGTTAGTCACCGTGAATGTCCAATGAGCAAACCGAAATTGCTCTGGACGGTTGTCCCTGCTCTTGTCTTAACATGAAACGGGATCAGCGCTATAGCATGTAATTGGGGCCCACTATGAGATCTCACCTCCAAACTAATATGCCTCTTGAATGATTGGATTGTCATCTTCTTCCTTCCTCTATTTCTTTTTCATCTCATGATATGATGGGTATTTTTTTTCTGTTATGAAATGTGATGCATATGTATGGCTTGGACCTTGTGGAGTGCAGTGGTAGAGCAATGGGGGGTTTCAGTAGGGCCGAGTGTGAGACAATCTTTGCTTGCGTGGATCGTGTTGATGAGGTCCTAGTCCAACTGACCATTGTCCATAGTTGAGTCAGATGTCTCAGTTGTTTTTTTAGTTTGGTAGTGTTTTGTGGTTATTCATCATGTTTGTTGTTGTTGACTTCTTGCACTACCCAGTCTAAGGATCTTATCTTATTTTTAATAAATCGGCAACTCTCCTGATTCATTAAAATAATCTCCTCTCCACCCCACTTTAGATGGTTACCAAACTCATTATGCAAGAACCAAAAGAGCAACATCAAGTCAAAGAGGACTACACATGAAAGCAAAAGGAAATTAAGAAATTCATAAAAGCATCTCCATAAGATCTTAGGCCGGTACCAATAGGATGACTAAGATTGTTTCTATAGCATTAGGATGCAATGTAAGAAAAAAGATGATTAGGGCAAATTTAGACATGTTTAATTTATTGGGGGGGGGGGGGGGGGGAGGGGGTATGAAAACCCGATAAAATACATAAATCCTTCATTGAAATACAAATATAGCTTAAGAAAATCTATGTCATATAATGATTTTAACTTCGATGACCCAATGACGTTCTAAGCTAGACTTGCCTCTAATGATGACTTGGTATTAGACTAATTTTGTCTATTCTTGGTTGATGTGGTGGGAGAGGCTGAAAAAGTTAAAATAATTTTGTGTAATCCTAGTTGATGTAGTGGGAGAGGGTTGAAAATCGTCTGAATCTCTATTTATTTCTATATCTATATATCTATTATATATATATATATATATATATATATATATATATATATATATATATATATATATATATATCCTAACTTAACTAGCCATTCTATCTTGGCATGCAAACAGTTCACCTCAGCAGTCCACTACCATTAATTTATAATAATTCATTTCTTTCTATTTGCAATTTAGTACAAATTCATTTTAATTCATCTTTAATTCCGACAACATCACGTGAGATATGTTCTTAATTTTCTTATAAAGCTAATCATCACTACAAGTTTTACCTAAAAAAATATAAATGTCATCCTATCATCTTTCACTAACTATCTATCGCATCCCCCCACTAATACTCATGTCATCACATTAATTTCTAAAAAAAATTAGGGGAATTTCTAAAATCTTTATGCAATCTATTCATATTATCTTAACGCGGCATATCTGTTAGTTATATATATTTAAAATATCTCCATTTGGTTGGCACCGATTTTATGGCAGGACATCGAGTCGGTCATATGTATGTATCCACACTACACCGCCCAAATTATTTTCTTTTGAGAAGAAGGAACACCGTACGATCTGTACATGGGGAGTAGTTCGCTGATGGTACTGCATGCTGCTTGACAAGTCATTTGCGTTTCACACGCATGGACACATGGTGTACATACCGTTGTACTGACACAATAATGCTAACCAACTGCAAGGCGACAGCGAATGTATCACCAGGCAATAGTACAGCAGCTAATAATAGAAAATGCACAGTGTAGTGTGGTTCTTTTGGGGCATCCCTTGTCCATGGCTGAGCTAGTGAGAGGTAGTAGCAGAGGCATCCTATGAACTCCCTAGCCCTTGGGCCGACCTCTACGTTTTGGAGCCATTCAGCTGAAAAGAGAAGGAATCTTTACATGTTGGAATCTGAAAAAAGAATGACACGAACAAGATAGACCAATTGGCTCACTATTCCTCTTCCTCCTTCCAACAAAAAAAAAGGCGACATTTTCATTTTCACCTTTCAGAGTGAAAAAGATGCCTCTTTGACCCCCCAATAAAACACCTAGTAACACTGTTCAGTAATAACAAAAAACTATAATAGTGGGCAACCCCTTTTAGAAAAGAAAAGTTGTGAATCTTACTATAGTGTAAATGGAGGGCGAAATCGCTGCCGAATCAAACATTGGAATAAACCTTTGATTTTTATTTGTCTCCTGGTCGGTACCCACACATGTATCTCATTTTATTTCTGAGGTTTGTCATCCTATTTGTAATATTATGAAAATTAACCATTTTTTTAGGAAAACAGTCATTTAGCTATTTTTTTAACTTTCACTAACTTTATAGTAAAAAAATAACAATATCCATGTGAAAATATATTTTTTGATAAATTTAATAATACTAATTTGATACTATAAATTCTAATGTTTTTTTTCTAAAAATCAATCAAAGTTCAAAAAGTTTGATTTATGACAACTCTAAATTTTTTTTTCAAGGGACAGAGGGGGTACTGTATTATTATATCTGTGGTTTGACTGCAACAGTACGCTAGTTAAGAAAGGTCCATTTATGTACGAATATTCCCACAGCAGAAACAAATACAGAGGAAAATTAAAGAAATAATGGTGGCACGGAATGAAAACCAAGGTTGTAAAGCGACATTGAGACACGCATTAATGTTTGTCGCGTACGAACGCACACGTTGAGACAAGAAAAGATTTGCGCTTTGTCTCATTACACGTCCTCACATTAGCGCAGCTAATGGCTTTTGTTCTGTGTTCGTCGTTTAAGCACGTAGTCTTTTGCAGCTAGCATAAATGAATATATTAGTGATAGAAGAAAAAGCTTGCTGATCTTGGATGCTGCAAATATATGCTAACTAATCAGGGAATCACCATGCTGCCACCAACTAATTAAGGACACGTACTTTTCTCAACAAATTAAGGGTATAATTCGTTTTACTTTTTCTGAAAAAGATTTATTAGTTATATCATCCAGTAATAATGGTCGGAATATGAAAGAGCTGGCCTTTGATATATATATATATATATATATATATATATATATATATATATATATATACTCCCAATATCTCTAATCAATTAACTGTAGTGCTTAATTTTTAACTAAGCTATCTTAGTTATTAGTTACCCCTCAATCCCTGAAATAATATATTTCTAGAGTTGTCGTCAAACTTTTTAAACTTTGACCAAATTACTAGAAAAAATATTAAAGTTTGTGATATCAAATTAGTATCATTAGATTTATCATAGAATATATTTTCACATGATGCTCATTTTAAGTCATATATATAATTATATTTTTCCTATAAAGTTAATCAAAGTTTAAAAAGTTTGACTGACACAGATTCTACGAATTGATTCTTTGAGGGACAGAGGACATAGTTACTTATTACGGAACCTGTCAACCAGGGTTTAAGTTAAAATCATGGCACGTGCCCAGTCCACCTAATTACACTTAGAACATGTTTGGTTTGGACGTTCTAAACTTTAGTCATCTAAATTTAGTCTCTTTAAGTCACTTTAAAGTCAAACACTATTGCTAAATATATATGACTAAATCATTTAGGATAGACTAAAGTTTAGAAGGATAAACCAAACGTATAGTCAAAGTTGTTGTTTTGCTTTTTCCCAGGCGAGTTGGATCAGATATAGTCCATGATCGATCAGGACAGTCTACTGTGCGTGAGTGCATGCATGCATTATTCCTAAGAATGTCTGAGTATATATATATATATATATATATATATATATATATATATATATATATATATATATATATATATGCATGTACATCTAATATGTACGTATAGCGTACACTATACTAGTACGAGTACATGCATAAGAAAAGGTCGTAGTGTACGTGTAAATATCTCTCTTGATTATTTAATTTGGTCCATAATGACCAAAAATAATATAGAACTACTTGGTTGGTGATTAATCTACATCGATCAGCTGGATACGATCAAGGCTAGGATGCGCGCGGTACGTGCAAGTTGATTAAGACAGCTTCGATCGAAAGGTGTTGCAGCTAGCCAGCACCAGCAGTAGGCAGTATAGCACACTCTCTTCTTTATTTGTCAATGAAATGGACATATAATCTCGCTCATGCCAATTCATTGGAACAAAAAGAAATAGCAATATAATTAAGTGTCTTTTTAGTAGGGCTCCTTTTGAGGGGCTCCTCTAAATGGAGTCGTGGCTCCTTCAAAACGACTCTGTTTTTTTAATAAAAAATGATTTCTCTAGTAAAATGTTTGGCAGAGCTCAGAGCCAGAGACATGAAGAAGCTCTGCTAAACATGTCCTAAAAAAAGGTACGTACACTATCTAGGAGTTATTAGGCGAAGATATATGCAGCTATTAATTCATGGCCTGTTTGACACAACAATATTAATATTTGTTAGCTTACATTATTTCTTCTTTTTTTTTAAGAGTTACACGTACAACAATGATAATAACGCTCACACCGTGTGCACACTCACCTTTAATTATGAGCATCTTTGAAGAACCGAGCTGATAAATCTTAGCATCGATCTGTAACACACGATCTACCTACTTGTTGCATGTTGATTTTAGCTAGACCTACCAGGAAGCAGAAAAATCTACATCAATCCACTCAAAACCATATATCTCTCTCTCAAACCATATGGATTGAAGTGTATTTGAACTAATTTCTACACCAATCCATTCCAAACTATGTGGTTTGAGCTAGATACACGTATATCCAAACAAGACCTTACTTATTGGTGGTAGCTAGTGCAGGATCATATCGATGTGGATGGTTTGTTTTGCGCATAGGCATAGCATAGGCACATATAACGCATGGACGATCTGATGGTGCGTGCGTGTGTGGGTGGGTGGGTGTGGCGTATCTAGCTAATTAATTAATCTCTCCCCCCGGCCCGGCCCGGCCCGCGCGCCGGCCGGTGTGTGTGCGGTGGTGTGCCCATGTCCATATGTTTCTTTCTTTGTTCCATCATACCAGCCAGCAGATGATGAGATCGTACGTCGATGTGACCTGACCCTGTCGGGCGGTTTGTTAGAATTTTCCCGTGCTCTGGGTATTGCGGTCAACGACGACGACCATTACGCTTATTAGCTTTTCCTTGTTTTGGTTAAACACACTAGCTAGCTAGCTTGTAAACCTACTCCTACTCGATCTCCCTAGCTAGCTGCTAGGGATATGCTGATATATATAGGGTGATCGAGATGGTACATACAGTGATCGAGCTACTACTAGCTACTAGTAGCTGATGCTGACATCACAAGACGAGACACACGTACGGTAAATAAGCTAAGACCCTGTTTAGATTAGAGGGACTAGTGACTAGTGACTTCTATGTAGTAGTCTTAAATAGTAGCCTCCTTGAGACTTCTATGTAGTAGTCACTACTAGTCCATCTAATAGTCTAAATATTTAATAAAATTGAGACTAATTGAAACTAATTAGTAGTCACTAGTCATTAGTCCTTCAAATCCAAACAGAGCCTAAAGTCTGAAGTTGTGTAATACACGTCGGCCGGCCACTACTACTCATTGAGACGATCAACTCTTAATCCTGTCATGTCGTCTCCATATATATCGACAGATAACCGATCAAAGCATGCACCTTCAATATAATTTGCCATGCATCTCGGTCGAATCACGCGTCACGCACACACTACACGGTTCTAGCTAGTACACGCACATGCAGTTGTACGTTCTGAGTGCAGCCTGCTATCTATACAGTTGTTTTGTTGATGATGACCATCGATATGCATGCATGGTTTGTTAACCATAACATCGACCAAAGCCACTACTACTACTACACACTTATCGTTAGATGCATGCATGCATATGTTGGCGCGCGTGACCGGCCGGCCGGCGCTGCGTAGCAGGGACGGCATGCATGCACGTACGAGATGCATGCATATGTACGTGCACACGATCGACACACCAGGGCCGGCCAGGCAGCATGCATGTATACGTACGTGATGTGCGTGCGTGCGTGTGTGTGTGTTGCGAGAGGCCGACACGCACGTACTGCAAACGTACAGGATATGCATGCACGTAGGACATATAGGGTCGGTCGCTGCCGACCTTTTTTTGTGTCTTCTTGGATTCGATCGATCTCATCTCATATCCGATCCGATCGATCCCCTCGCTCTCGTCCGTCCACCGTCTTCGGATCGGCCTCCTGTCACACCGTGCGCTCGATCGCGCGCGCTAGGGTCCAATGCGGATAGATAGATAGCGTGTGGTGACTAGATGAATCACTGAAAGGTCACAAGCTATATGCACGGCCACTGCGTCAACACTAGCTAGGGACATATATACCATGCCACGCAATAATGACAAGCTCTCCGATCCCTACAGAATGAGAGTGCTAGCTTGCATATATAGCATAGCATACATATCTATAGCTAGCGTAGCGAGTCCTTTTATTTATTTGCACACACGGCACTACTTCCGTGTCCTATATGCATGCATGCATGCATAGCTAGATATATATATATATTATATATATATATATATATATATATATATATATATATATATATATATATATTGATACTCCATCCCTCGCTCCCGAAACAATATTGAAGCATTCAAAATTTATATTGTAATAAATTATTATAAGGTAGTTTAGGTGAATTAATTTCCCGAAACCCCAATCACGTACTTGTGGCACCACGGCACACGTACGGGAGTTTGCTTCCTCTGCGATCAAGAACAGGAAATAATTGACCACATCATCGATCGCCAAATGTTCCTTCACCTGCAGGGAACTATGGTTCTATATATATATCCTTCAGGTGGCGTTGGCTCAGAGCAGGCGCGCTAGGAAGGGATGCACTTGCTGTTCGCATCTGTTTTCATGGCAAGTGTAGAAGGAACGCAATGCGCGCTGCTTCTGGGACAATCCAGCCTCAACACCAGAGATTTACTTCCGGTCATATAGGCTGAAGCTAGCGGATCGTTGGATTCAAGCAGGAGCAAGTGCTCTGGAAGATCGAGCTGCCCCGCGGGCAATCATGCATATAGGCCCCTCTTGTTTGTGTATTGGTTGTCATTGTTGTTTTGTTAAAATGTAGCCCCATTGATGCCGTTGTATCATTAACTCGCTCGCTTCTCCTTAATCAAAAGATATGTAGATGGGCTCTTGCGGGAGAAAAAAAATATCTAAATCTAATGAGGGCACAATATATATATAATATCACATAGCAGTACATTGCAGGACGTGTTTAGATAGCATCCGTTCGTTGATGAGTGTCTTTCTTGTTGGATTAGTTTCTCCATGTTTATTGTCACACATGCATGCATGGATGAATGCTTCAATCATGTTAATTAACGAGGGACATTTATGTTATGACAGCGAACCCATATATATGTCAGCGTAATTAGTGAAAACGGCAGATCGAACGAATATCTAGCTAGCAGTACTAGCAAAAAGATGGATAGATACAACAGACAATGGCCTCACGTACCGTACGTGTGGGCATTCCATGCATGTCTCCAGCACATTTTGTCTACTAGAGACATTGTCAGGCCTGGGCCGGCCAATTATGACCGGCTAAATTGGATTTAGGCCGGAGCCCTGCCTTCTTCCATGTGGATGCCACATGATGTGGGGGAAAACTACCTAAAAATCACTGAACATGAATAAATCAGTGGGCAAGCGTGAATACAATTGTTCGTCTCTCTCTCTCTAGAGAGAGTCATGGACGCTCTGAAGAAAACTCTAAATAATGGAAGTATTTGTAGGCACGAGTTGCAGTCGCTGCATTACTATGGGCATGAGATTCTTTGGAAAATGACAAATGATAAATAAATTTGACAAATTTTTTATCACTTTCTAGTGTTCGGATCACATGTCAAATAGCAAATGATGAATGACAAATGACAAATACAAATACAATTCTACCCCTAATAAATGCACTCTCATTCATATACCGTGCATAGGAGGGAGGGGTATGACTGGAGGATTTTCTATTTGCCAATGACATTTTTTTTCCTCTTTTGTCATTTTTTGCCTTGCATGTTTGGATCCATTTGCCAAGGGGATCCAAACATGCACATATATATACTTCAACCACCTATACATCCTTAGCCTCGGCTTCGACACTATACCACACTATAGCCGATGTGGTGTTTTTTGTTTTTATTTTGTTTTAATTTTTTATTTAGTTTTTTTCTTTCTTTTTTCCTCTCATTTTTTATTTTACTTCCCTTTTCCACGTATCTCTACTATAATTGAAAACTTCTAAAAAGGGTGAGAAGCCTGGATCTCCCCCCTGGCCCCATAGCCAGGCTTCTCACACTCCTTCTCACTCACACCCAGGCTTCCCACTCTCCTCACGCGCCCTCATCTCATTTTTCTCCCGACGCCGCAGGTTTGAGTACCCTCAGGCACGTGCAACGTGATGTTTGGCATCGTCTTTATACGATGTATTTTGCAAAAAAGTCCTTCGCACGCGTAGAGACGACCAGGGTCGGTGTCTCGTGAGGCGACTTATACGGCCCTTGCTCCGAGGTGATGAGACGCGGAAGAAGACAAGTTGTATAGGTCGCCGCCTCCCAACACCGAGACTAGGATTCGGCTGCGGTCTGCGACACACGAGCAGATCCAAGGTGCGCGCCAAAATCCGTTTTTCTTTTCTTCTTTTCTCCAACGGACGCGGCAGCGGCGGCGGTGGGGCCGAAGCCCACAGATGCGACGGTGGCGGCAGGGCCAGAGCCGATGGACGCGGTGGCCACAAGGTTGGCACCAACCGCGATGGAAACACGCAGGTCGGCACCGGATCTGAAGGCTTCTGTCTTCCTGCCAATCCAGGTCTGTCATCCTCGAGGTGCAACTCGAAGGTCCGCCTGCCTATGTGTTGACACAAAAAGTGATGTACTGCGTCTAACACACAGCAAGCCGGAAAGCGTGACTTTAATCGGGTGTCCGGATGCTTCGAGAGCCGAAAACGTGCCAGTCAGTTTGACCTGAAACTAACAAGGGATGAAAGTCATTAGATATAAACTGAAACATGCCGGGTAATACCAGACAGTTCCATATGTACGACCCTGAAGCCACTTACAACGATATACAGCTATGAAAGCTATCTGCCAACAGGTTTTATGGAACATTCGGCTAAAATAAACATATAACGCACAACTTACTGATTGCCGAACGTGCATGCACGAAAAGAGGACATACGAACGACTCGTAATTGATTATAAGTTAAAGCATGACCAATCTCGGCAATCAGCCGAATTGGGGTCCATGATGAAGGAAACACGTAAGCAAACATGATTAAACTAATCTAAAGCCTGCATCTGCTGCACGACACCGAGTGTCATCAAAGCTTAAACATGGATAGCATGCATGAACCCGCAACACGTGACAATCTAGATTCAAACTAATTCGGCTATTTATAGATACAAAATCTACTCATTGAAACAACATGAAAGCAATTCATCATAACATAGATAGATCTATATAAACTAATAAGAGCTGAACCGTATCAATCTAGATTGGGCAAAAGAGTGTTGTGTGCACATTTGGTATAGCTTGATGTTGTGTGCACATGCATAGGCCAAAAGAATCCTTATTGCCTCTAATCTTACAACCGGTGCGTAGGTTTCTCCAAAGTCAAGACCCTCAACTTGAGTGTATCCTTGAGCTACCAATCTTGCTTTGTTCCTCACAACTATACCATCTTGGTTTTGCTTGTTTCTAAATACCCATCTTGTGCCAATCACATTGTAGTTTTTGGGTCTTTCAACTAGTTCCCAAACTTGGTTCCTAGTGAAATTGTTGAGCTCTTCATGCATAGCATTGACTCAATCAACATCTTGTAGGGCTTCATCAATCTTTGTTGGCTCTATGGATGATACAAAGGAGTAGTGCTCACAAAAGAATGTCAATCTTGATCTTATTTGAACACCACTTGTAATATCACCAATAATTTGATCAATGTGGTGATCTCTTGCAATGTTGGTCGGTTGGAGGATAGGGACTTGATTGCTTGAGCTTGGTTGAGATGAACTAGCAACTTGTTGATCTTGCACTTGAGAGTTACTAGCTTGCATTTGAGGTGAGTTGAGCACTTGATCTTTGTCATCTTCTATGTCAATCACTTGTCTTGGCCTAATATCACCAATATCCATGCTCTTCATAGCATTTGCCAATTGTGGACCACTAACTTCTTCTAGGTTCTCATTCACAACTTGGGAGCCATTGGTTTCATCAAATTCAACATCATGAACCTCCTCAAGTATACCACTAGCCGAATTCCACACTCTATAGGCTTTGTTTGTGGTTGAGTAACCAAGTAGGAACCCTTCATCACACTTCTTGTCAAACTTCCCAAGTCTTGTGCCTTTCTTGAAGATGTAGCATTTGCACCCAAAGACTCTAAAGTATGCAATGTTGGGCTTTCTTCCATTTAATAGCTCATATGGAGTCTTCTCCATCAATGGATGACAATACAACCGATTGCTAGAGTAGCAAGCGGCATTGATAGCTTCGGCCCAAAAGGATTGATTCACATTGTACTCACTAAGCATAGATCTTGCCATATCAATCAATGTTCTATTCTTCCTCTCAACAGGGCCATTTGATTGTGGAGTGTACTTGGCCGAGAGTTGATGCTTGATCCCAAGCTCATAACATAGCTCTTCAACTCTTGTATTCTTGAATTCACTTCCTGTGACAGAACCTCTTAAGATAGGGCCCACTTGTCAGGATTAACCAACTTAATCCCAATAGATGATTCAAATCTTAATTAGTCCGTCAGGTGTCGCCACTTTGCAGCGGGTCATCCACCTCTTTCCGAACAAGATCTCCTCATTACAAACATTGCAGAAGTAATACGAAAATTTTATATTACATCAAAGTAGCAAAAATTTAAAGTCATATTACAAACCATAAGTTTTGAAACATAACTTAAGTGTCATACGTTAATAATACATCAAGCTGCTGATAGAGGATAGACAAACAACCGAAGTACTCTTGCCCAAGAGTGAAGCAAAGACAGATTATTCTTCATCTTCCTCTACACTGACCACGGTCATGCAATACGAAGCCACACAAACCGGATTGTGTTCCTCATCTGCAACAGGGGTTAACAAACCCTGAGTACGGGAGTACTCAACAAGACTTATCCGACAAAGAAAAGTATTTGGTGGACAAAACATTATGCAAGTCATAGGATTCAAGGTGTGGTTTGCAAGAATCAGATATTTTGCATAAAAGAGCATTTATAAAAGAATTGAAATTCATTTGTTTTATTCATAAGATTACACAGGTACCGATCTAGATGTATGATCGATAACAAGGTAATATCCATCCATAAAGGGATCCAACAAGTATCCAGTTTAAGTGTATTACTACACGGTAGAGGACAGGGTTATGTTTGAATGCACCGGGGCTTGCCTTGGTTGGAGGGATAAGCGAACTCGGGCTCAGATGCAATAAGAGAGAAATCCCCTTCAAAAGAGGGATTATCCAACCCAACCAACGAACAATCTACACGATATAATGACATGCTTTAGATGATGCTTGAATAGTAAACATGATGCTCAACACATATAAGCATGCATTTAAAAGATGAATTAAACAAATTACAACCTTGAGTACAACTTTCCTTCATGAAGGAAAGCAAAACTAAGTTATAAAGCAATTTAATTAAACCCTTGTTGACACCGTTTTTGGGCACGTGTCAATATGATCTAAGGATTGTGCCGATCGGCGAGAGGTTAGTTGCCGTTCCTTATCGGCATCGGTCAGATTGCCGATGAAGGCAGGAGGAACATTGCCAATGAGAGCCAAAGCCTGTTGCTGATGAAGACAGGGATTTATTGCCGATGGAGGCAGGAAGATACTGTTGATAAAGGCAAGGGGGTGGTGTCGATGAATGTTGCCGATGGAGGCAAGAAGATGTTGCCGAGGAGCGATTGCCGATGGAAACAGAAAGCTGCCGATAGAAGCGGAATAGCTGACGTCAGCAGAAAATTGCCGATGACGTTAAAGGCTACCGATGGAAGGTGTTATCGGATGTTGCCGATGAAGGATGACGTGGCTAACGTGAACATATACTTTACGGTGGCGCTAAAAGGAAGTTGCGGATCAGAAGGATGTGTCGATGGAAAGTTTCATCGAAGGGAAGACATAAGGAAACTGGTGATCTTATAGCAGTATTGTTATAGAAATTTGAGTTCGACTCTTGCACGAGTCATTTATTTCCTTTAAAATAGGAGTTTGTTTTATTTAGGAAGGGTACGAGTCGTGTCTGTCTACAACTCCTATTGCTGGAGTATAAATATGTACCTAAGGGTCGTGAGAAAACATCCAAGCATATCAAACAAATCAATTACTTTTTTCTACTTTACCAGTAATTTACTTTTACTGCATTAGATCTAGTTTGTCTACGAGTTCTTCAAGTCTCGACGGGCTGCATCTCTTCGATCTTCGTCAAACCTTGCAAGTTCCGTGTTGTGAACAATTAGAGCTTTGACGTCCGGGCGCATCGCTATCGTCTTGTTCTGCTATTGTTCTAGTTATCCCGATCAAGTTTGAGCCTTAACATCTGGGCGCATCGCCGTTGTCTTGTTCAGATCTTGCTCTAGTTATCGTCCTTGTCGATTAACTGGTCAAATTGACTGGCACGCCTTTGGATATCGAATTCGGGTATAAGCCCGAGGTGTTCGCATACCCTGACGCTTTTTGTGTCAACACCTCTTTTGGCACACCCGGTGGGACAAATTACACATCTGCTATGGGTGATCATACCGACGTCAATCCGAGGAACGTCATCGAAGTCTCCGAGGCTGATATGAAAGATGATAAAAAACAGGCTATGGAGTGGGCTATGGAGGAGTAAAAGCAATTATATCTGAAGTCCTTCAGCTTAAGCAGGAGCGACGAAGCCATCCAGAAAAAAGATTCGCCGTTGCCGCAGCATGTCACTTTCAACGCCAATCCTGGTAAATTGCAAGAGATGGTTAATTCTGCTTTAAATCAAGCATTAGTTAGCCACTCCAATGTGCTGTCCAATAGTGTATACAATGCTGTCATGCAATCTTTCAAGGAAGGACATGCACCCCGTTATGTTGGTCCAGCGTATCATCAACCTGGATCGGCGTCTATAAACCCATCGGCAGTTCCAATGGCGTCTTCCACTCCTGTGGATCCGTCTGCCGATGTGGCTACGCCACCAAGACCGAGCCCTGCAAGCGTCACTCTGTTGAATACAGATCTGGGGGCATCGGCAATGTCAGGACCCGTAGCTGAGAGTCAGCCAACTCCCGTCAACTGGTGGAGATACGGTATACCTCTAAATCCATCTGTTGATTCCGATCTAATCCAGGGTAACAGTACAACATGGAGCGGTCCTATGGCATCGGCAATGTCTTTGCAGCCGATGAATCCGATGATGCATTATGCTACGTCTGCTCCAAGCATACAATTGCCGTCAGAAGAGCTTCGGGTGGAGATACCTAAAATGCCTCTAATGCCGCCATCGACAAGTTCTTTACCGATGCAGTAGGGTTTTGCAAATACGAGTTAGCCTGTGGTTGTGGCAAATCCCCAAGCTAGAGTACCAAGGCCTCAAGGTAGCCTAATTGTTGATTGCTCCAGAATACATGAGCAACACGCTCCAGTTAGCTATCAGCCATCGGTGAATTATATGCCGATGACCTACAATCCTGGTTGGACTGCTCCACCACCAATTCAGCATCAGGTGGTACAACCCGGGTATCAATACTTGGTGAGCGCTCAAGGTGGAGCATCGGTACATCAACCGATGAATGTAATGCCGCAACATAATCTGGTGAGCGTGCAAAGCTACCCATCGGCTAATCAGCCGATGCATAATGTTCAGATGGCTAGTACTGCACATGCACCAATTACTTCAAGCGCTTTGCCACCAAGACCCGAAGGGGCACATCAGCCGGCCCCGCCGATCAACGTCCAACCAATGAGTCGGCAAGAACAGGATGCGTACTAGGCCGGTAAGATTGCCGAAGTGATGAAGGAACAATTCAGCATTAAACCCAAGGTTAACACATACTCTTATCGGACCCATACCCTCCGGGATACGATTTAATCCCTCTTCCGAATCGGTACAAGGTGCCGGATTTTACCAAATTCTCTGGCCAAGATGACACGTCAACGATGGAGCACATCAACCGCTTTATTATCCAGTGTGGAGAAGCTGCCAACAGAGAAGAGCTAAGGGTGAAATTGTTCTCATCATCATTGTCTGGATCGGCATTCACGTGGTTCATTTCACTGCCCCCGAACTCCATAATCACATGGGCCGATCTGGAAAGGTAGTTTCATAAATATTTCTTCGCTGGCGTGCATGAGAAGAAGCTTACCGATTTAGTCAAGCTGAGGCAGCGTAATGATGAATCGGTGGAAAGCTTTGTTCAGAGGCTACGAGACGTAAAGAACAAATGCTACAGCCTAATACTTGATGATCGGCAACTGGTAGATTTAGCTTTCCAAGGATTACTGCCGCATATCAAAGATAAGTATGCGTCTCAAGAATTTGAAAGCGTAAGTCACCTGGTGCAAAGGATTGCCAATCAAGATGTTAAAACTTTTGAGCCCAGGAAAACTTAGAACAAGAAGGTGGCCTTCATTGGGCAAGAAGAAGATTCTGAGTCAGATGAAGAGCTGAGCATTGGCGCGGCTTAATGGGTTAAGGACAAGAAGTCGGTATCCTATCCGTTTGGCCAGAAGGAAGCCGAGAGGTTCGCCTTTGACATTACCAAGGCCGATAGAATGTTTGATTTATTGCTTCAAGAAGGGCGGATCAAGTTGGCGTCTACCCAGGTGATTCCATCGGCCGAAGAGCTCAGAAGGATCAGGTATTGCAAGTGGCACAATGCAACTTCACACAGCACCAATGATTGCAAAGTTTTTAGGCAGCAATTGCAATGAGAAATTGAATCTAGGCGAATCACGTTTGGAGATACTAAAGCCCAGAAGCCGATGAAGATTGACCAGCGTCCGTTTCCAAATAACATGGTGGAAACCACTGAAAAAACTAAAGGGTTAACATCAGAAGCTGCTGGGAAGAATGCATCAGTGGATCCAGACCATCAGATAGCTGAGCGTAGTGTAAAAAAGTTTGCCGATTACAGAAAGGGTAAGAGAGTTGCCGATGAAAGCAGTAATGCCAAGAGAGCTCCTGGTGTTATAATCACGCATAGGCGGCCAAGACAAGATTATCGGCAATCGCAGGAAGAACTATATCGGCGATAGGAGGAGGAGAGGCGTCAAGAGTGGCTTCGGCATAAAGACCATTGGAAGTGCCCCTTCTTCGTTCATTGCTGGGAAGAAGGTATTAAATTAACTACTGCCGATAATTGCCCTGAATGCAATGGATACTATCTTGCCAATCGGTCAGAGAAAAAACCCTGTTTTGATGATCGGGCATCAAGCTATCGCACGCCGATCAAAGAGAAGAAATCAGCGCATGATCGGCTGGGGGCAAACTCAGCGCACATAATAGACTTAGCAGGCGCGTTAGTCAGGAGGAGCTCGAAGAAATGGCCAATGCAAGAATACCCGATGAGGAGATATTCTCTAGAGATCCTAACATAAGGCGTGGTGCCGATACAAGCAATGAAAGACAGCACCAACCTGTTTGGAAGACTAAGCTTCCTCAATGATGCACCAAGGGTTTGACAAAGAGTCAGAAAAGAAGGATGCGGCGCGAACGCCGGAGCAATCTATATCGCGGTGAAAATTCTGCACGAGAGAACTCCCCAGTTAGGGAATGGAGGCCAAAGCGCAAGGAGAGAGATCCATCGGCAGATATCAACATAGTCGTTATATTGCCGATGGAGTTCATGGCACCTGTTGATTCTGATGAAGCTGCTGAGATGGCACAATTGGTGTTAGATCCGATGATAGCTGTCTTTGAGAAGCCTGTCGATGATGAAAGGCAACACCTAAGGGCTGTGTTTGTTAAAGGCAAAGTAGATGGGCAGCCTATGACAAAGATGTTGGTGGACGGCGAGGCGTCAATCAATATAATGCCATACGTCATCTTCAGGAAGCTTGGGAAAGGTGACTAAGATATGGTGAAGACAAACATGAAGCTGAAAGATTTCGAAGGCAATGTGTCACCAGCTATGGGAGCCGTATGTGTTGAATTGACCATCGGCAGTAAAACTTTGCCGACAACATTTTTCGTGGTCAGTGGCAAAGGTACCTACAACCTGCTCCTGGGGAGGGACTGGATCCATGCCAATTGTTGTATCCCTTCCACAATGCATCAAAGCCTTGTGCAATGGGTTGGAGACAAAATTCGTCTAGAGTGAAACCCCATCAACAGTTGCATCGGCAGAATCGGAGACTTACGAGCATACCAAGTGCATATCAGGTGAAGCCTGGGGCACTGAGTTCCTCAAAGTTGCCGATTACCGCATTACACCGATCCAAGCAGTCGGTCTTGAAGAAGAGTTTTAATGGATCGATTCGCCGATGATGGAAAACTGGGACAGGGGTTCACGTCCGCCGATGATTTACTAGAGATAGACATCGGGGATGGCAGTAGGCCCAGGCCAACCTTTATTAGTACTAAGTTAGATTCCCGATGTAAACAACAGTTGACTGATTTATTAAAGGAATATAAAGATTGTTTTGCTTGAGATTTTACAGAGATGCCTGGTTTAGACCGATCAATAGTTGAACATCGGTTGCCTATTAAGTCTGGTTTCCAACCACATCGGCAACCTACGCGCCGATGCAATCCTATGGTATTACCTGATATTAAAGCTGAAATTACAAAATTAATTGAGGCTGGATTTATTCGGCAATGTCGGTATGCCGAATGGATTTCTAATGTAGTTCCTGTGTATAAGAAAAATGGAAAACTCTGTGTTTGTATTGATTTCAGGAATCTCAACAAAGCTACGCCGATGGATGGTTACCCAATGCCTGTTGCCGATCTATTGGTTGATGCCGCTGCCGGACATCGAATCATTAGTTTCATGGATGGTAATGTTGGATATAATCAAATATTCATGGCTGAGGGAGACATAAACAAGACTGCTTTCAGATGTCTAGGTCATGTTGGTTTGTCTGAGTGGGTCGTAATGACTTTTGGCTTAAAGAATGCCGGTGCTACTTATCAAAGAGCAATGAATTTTATCTTTCATAAGTACATCGTCACGATAGTCGAAATCTATATTGATGATGTGGTGGTTAAATCCGGGGATTTTGAGAAGCATCTTGCCGATTTGCGAAAAATCCTGGAATGCACAAGGGAGCATGGGTTGAAGATGAATCCTAACAAGTGTGCATTTGGTGTATCGGCAGGCCAGTTTCTGGGTTTTATGGTGCATCAGAGAGGCATCGAGATCGGCAGAAAATCTATCGATGCAATTAATAAGGTAGTTGCTCCCGCAAATAAGACTGAGTTGCAATCCTTGATCGGCAAGATTAATTTTATTAGAAGATTTATATCTAATTTGTCTGGAAAGATTAAGTCTTTTAGTCCGCTGTTGAAATTGAAGGCCGATCAGGAATTTATATGGAAAGAAGAGCAGCAACTAGCTTTGGAAGAAATTAAGAAAATATTGGTGAATCCTCCAGTCTTGGTTCCACCTCAACACGGGAAACCTTTCAGATTGTATTTGTCTGCCGATGACAGCGTTATCGGGTCAGCCCTAATCCAAGAATTTGAAGGAAAGGAACGTGTGATTTACTATTTGAGTAGAAGATTGATGGATGCTGAAACCAGGTATTCGGCCGTCGAAAAGTTATGTCTTTGTTTGTACTTCTCTTGTACTAAGTTGAGACATTACTTGCTATCGGCTGAATGCACCGTCATATGCAAAGGTGACGTGGTTAAGTATATACTGTCGATGCCGATATTAAGTGGGAGAATCGGCAAATGGATTCTAGCACTTTCAGAATTTGATCTAAGGTATGAATCGGCTAAGGCAGTTAAAGGTCAGGTGATGGCCGATTTTGTTATCCAACATTGCAATGCGGTAAGCGCCGTGTAGATTGCTCCTTGGACCTTATTCTTTGATGGATCTACATGCAAGGAAGGAGCAGGCATCAGCGTTGTCCTAATTTCACCTCGGGGACAAAAGTATGAAATCTCGTTGCCGATTATTGGTACTTCGACTAATCACCAGGCTGAGTACCAGGCTTTACTGAAGGGTTTGGAATTACTCAGGGAAGTACGTGTCGATGCTGTTGAAATCTTCAGTGATTCCATGTTGGTGATCAATCAATTGATTGGAACATATGAATGCCGAAGTGAGGTTTTAATTGCGGCTCATGAGAAGTGTTTGCAGTTATTGAAAGAATTTAAAGAATACCGCCTTGAACACATTCCCAGGTTGTATAATGAAGAAGCTAATCGGTTGGCACAATATGCTTCAGGGTATCAGCCAATTCAAGGGGTAATGACATCGGTAACGGTTGCCGATGACTGGAGGAAGGAAATTGCCAATTACTTGAGAAATCCGTCTAGAAAGGTTGAGAGACGGTTAAGGTTTCAAGCTACCAAATATGTGCTCCTTGATGATGAATTGTATTATCGAACCATTGATGGAGTTTTGCTCAAATGCCTTAGTACAGAAGAGTCAAAATAGTTAATGGGCAAAATTCATGAAGGAGGTGTGGAGCACATCAGTCGACGTTCAAGATGAAGTGGATGATTAGGTGGAATGGGTATTATTGGCCTACGATTCTTGAAGATTGCTTCAAATACTTTAAAGGGTGCCAAGATTGTCAGAAGTTTGGTAATGTCCAGAGGGCACCTGCATCGGTAATGAATCCTATAATCAAGCCTTGGCCGTTTAGAGGATGAGCTATTGATCTCATCGGTTAGATTTATCCGCCATCAAGCAAAGGGCATAAGTTTATACTTATTGCTACTGATTATTTCATGAAGTGGGTTGAAGCCATTCCGTTGAAAAAGGTGACATCGGCAAACATGATAGATTTTGTGAAAGAGCATATTGTTTACCGATTTGGTATCCCTCAGACTATCACTACCGATCAAGGAACTATGTTCACATTGGGAGAGTTTGATGAGTTTGCTGCTAGTATGGGTTTCAAGGTATTAAACTCTTCTCCTTATTATGCTCAAGCTAACGGTCAGGCTGAAGCAACTAATAAAGGGGTTATTAAACTTATCAAGCGCAAGATTGAAGAAAACCCTAGGAGGTGGCATGTAGTGTTGAATGAAGCTTTGTGGTCATATCGGATGACTTGTCATGGTGCGACTAAGGTTTTGCCATATCAATTGGTCTATGGGCATGATGTTGTCTTGCCTTGGGAAATTAAAACTGGTTCTAGGCGATTATCTTCTCAGGACCAATTGACAACCGATGATTATAGTACTCTTATGAAGGATGAGTTGGAAGATCTAGCAAGTCATCGGTTAAGGGCCTTGATCAGCATTGAAGAAAACAAGAAGAGGGTCGCCAGGTGGTATGACAAGAAAGTAAAGTTGAAGGAATTTACCGATGGTGATCTGGTATGGAAGTTGATTTTACTGATTGGGACTAAGAGTTCAAAGTTTGGAAAATGGTCTCCTAATTGGGAAGGTCCATTTTGGATAACTCAGTCAGTTCCTGGTAATGCCTATCTTTTGGAAACCCTCGAAGGGGTTGCGTTTCCCAGAGCAATCAACGGTAAATATTTAAAGAAGTTGTCGGTGTTATGACCCGGGGGTCAAGACCACCAACTAGTAAGTTTGTATATCGCGTGCTCCCTCTCTCAGACATGATGCAAGATGGGCACAAGGTTTATCCTGGTTCGGGAAAAGAAGGCCCTATGTCCAACGGGGGAGGATGACTTGTATTATCTCGCACCCAAATGTGCTCGTACAGGGGGGGTACAAGCTGTGTTACACGGGTCTGCTCAGAGTGAGCTGCGGCCCAAGGCTAGCAGTGTTGCCCTAGGCTGCGGGTTTGTTTTTCGAGGGGTCGATCGAGCAGTGGCGTGTGGTATGAGTACGGAGTCGTCTGGAAACTCAGAGATCGGACCCCTTCCTTCTACCTCGGCGTCCCCTTTTATAGACCAAGGGGAGGTCCGAGGGTACAAGATCCTAACTGTTGTAGTATGGGCAGCGTGTTCTCAGCACAGTATTTGCGAAGGGACGATGCACACTGTGCTGGCATGGCCTTCCCGTCCTTCTGGCGTCCCCGGTCGTGATGGTAGTAGAAGTCGTCGCAGCATGTCGCGGCACAACTTCCGCAGGCGGGCGCAAATCCCACAGCTGAAGTGAGACGGGACGGATGGGACGGGCCCCATACTGGAGTTGTCGGAGGAGGGGGTCGACCCCTAGTCCGTCGCTCGTCGTCGAGGTAGGGTCGGAGCAGAGGCGGAGTTGGAGGGATCGAAGTAGAGGCCGAGGGGTCGTTCGTTCGACCCCTCGTCCATCATTCGACATCGAGGTGGAGGCCGGGGTCGTTCGTTCGACCCCTCGTCCTTCATTCGACATCGAGGTGGAGGCCGGGGCTCATTCGTTCGACCCCTCGCCCGTCATTTTCCGTCGAGGTGGGCCGGCCCACGACTTGCGGCCATAGCCGGTGCAGGAGGCCTTCACATGATGGGCCTTTCCTTACTAACTTGGGCAGTGGACTGGTCCCTGTCTTTAAAAATGGTTGCTATGTTTAGCGTTAATTTATCGAAGGGTTTAGGGTACCCCTTACCTTCGTACCCGACAGTAGCCCCCGAGGCCCCAAATGAGTGATTGAGAACTCCTCTGGGGGTTATGATATATGCTTTCTCGGAGGGAGTAAGGATTACCCGGAGGTTTTGTCCTTGACCTGCAGGGTTAGTGAGAGGTTCGATTCTCCGTGGGGTGCGCGCGAGCGCACCCCGCGGGGGTAGCCCCCGAGGCCCCAGAGGAGTGGTTAAGAACTCCTCTGGGGGCTATGATATGTTGTATCGAGGGGTTTTTTAAGGATACTTGGAGACGTGGCGCCCTATCGAGGGGTCGATTCCGTTCCTTCCCCTGAAAAGAGAAGTGTTCAAGGGCGGCTGTCGAACCCTACCGAGGGCCAGCCTTCGCTCCCTTGAGCATAACTGGAGTCAGAGCGCCCCGCCCGAGAGGTCGACTCTGTCTGCCAGGTCACGAGTTTTTCGACCCTCTTTCGTCGAGGGGTGCCGTGCGTAGTCGGGCCCTCGAGCCCTCGAATGGCTAGGCCTTCACTACCTCATAGCGTCCTTCCCACGGATCCTTGCGTTCGGATTGTGGGGTGAAGAGCATCGTGCTATCCTCATTAGGACGAGCCCGAAGTCCTCGGTGAGCTGTTCTCGGGCATGAGTCCATTAGAAATGGTGCCCAGTACGGGTAAAAATCCGAGTGAGAACTCGTGCCCCATTCGATAGGGGTCGACTAGTGGCCCGGAGGCGTTCTCATTTAAGTAAGACCGTAAGGCTTACTAAGCACGACCATATGGATTACCAAGGTGCCAACCCCATTCGATAGGAGTTGGTGGCTCAATGCCTCCCAACGTAGGGATCCTTAGGTATTCCTAGGTTATGCCTCGGATATGTCCCAGGGGACCTCGAGTGTTCGTTCTCGAGCTAGGGGCACGCGCCTGCCCCCCCGGGACATCCCTGACTCGCGTACTCGAGGGCGGCTGTCGAACTCCGTTCGTGGAGCCAGCCTTCGCTCCCTCAAGATTTGGGGGTGGACCTGAGTCCATTAACCATGGGTCCTTCCTGACCTCAGGTACTCGAGGGCGGCTGTCGAACCCTATGTAAGGGCCAGCCTTCGCTCCCTCAAGATTTGACGGATGGTTCGTCATCCGATGCTATCCTCAGAAGGAGGAGTCCTGCCTTGTGGACCGCCGAGGGGGAAGAACGGGTAATTATATTGAACTTGGGGACATACCTGTGTTCTTGCCCATTGGGCTGGAGCTCTCGAGGGAGGCTGTCGAACCCCACAAAAGGGCCAACCTTTGTCCCTTCGAGGCTGGGGAGTGGACTGGAGTCGACGACCCGAGGTCTCCCCAGACCTCGGGTACTCGAGGGGGGCTATCGAGCCCGTTCGTGAGCCGGCCTTTGTCCCCTCGAGATTTTGGGGGTGGACGGAAGTCCTAACCCGAGTTAATTTTTGGCCTCGGGTACTCGAGGGTAGCTGTCGAACCCTCTTTCGAGGGCCAGCTCTCGCTGCCTCAAGATTCCTTACCTCCGAAGATAACGCTTCTGGCCGCGCGCCTTTTTAGGCGATGTCCGTTCGGCGCAACAGTGGCAGTTGCGGGGCGGAGTGCGGTGCGGAGCCCGACGATGGGACAGAGTGCCTTATCCTGGAGGAATACGAGGAAGGGGAGTACAGGAGCATTAAATGCAGAGATTCTCTTGCCTGTTTTGCCGGATCTGTCCGTTGGCCTCCCGCTTATAAATAGCGAAGGTGAGGAGTCGGGTGCTTTTTCCGCGCACTTGCCTTCGCTGCCTCCTTGCCATCACCTTCCCTGCCTCCTTCTCCCCGCCGTTGTCTTAGGCACCCCGCGAGCCGGAACTCTGCGCACGCGAGAGAGAAAGAAAAGGGAGATAGGGAACGTACTTTCCGCCCCCAAATCCGAGCGCGTCATCGTTCCCGATCCCATGGCCAAGTACAGCCTCGTCGGTCCCGATGACTGGCTCGCGTCCTCGATGACCGCCTCGCGCCTGGGAGGTTTGGTGGAGAGCGGCCTCCTCCGTCCGGTCACCTCGACCGAGCGACCGGAGTGGTTGTTGCCATCGCCAGACCATGCCGAGCCCAACCCGCCGGAGGGGTATGTGGTGAGCTTCGAGGTCTTCCACCGGGCGGGACTAGGCGCCCCACCCAGCCGCTTTCTGCGCGTCATCCTCCACCACTACGACGTGGAGCTTAAACATCTTACCCCCAATGGCGTCTGCCAGGCGGCGGTCTTCGCCGCCGTATGCGAAGGCTACCTCGGGATCGAGCCCCACTAGGAGTTGTGGCTCCATCTCTTCGAGGCGAACATCTTCCATGCGTCGGCCGGCAAGGGTACCCGCAAGATGGTCAGGGTCGGGTGCTGCTGTATCTCCCTCAAGCGATCGGAGCTCTGGATCCCGGGGAAGCTTACGTCGAGCCACTCCGAATGGCACTCTGGGTGGTTTTACTTGAGGAATGACGACAACCTACTCCCCGCCTACACCGGGAGGACGATCGACGCGCAGCCCGACCGCTGGAGGTACGACATCGTGCAGAGCAAGCAGAGCCGCCTCGACAACCTACTGGACGCGATCGAGCGTTTGAAGGAGGGGTTCACGGCGGCGGTCGTCGCGTCGGCGTTCCATCGGCGGCGGTTCGTGCCGCTGATGGCTCAACCCCTCCGCCTCAACGAGATGCGTCCGGGGGTAGATCTCTCGTGGTGTCGCCTCCTAGGAGACAAACTGCCCCCGGATAGGGTGGTCCGCCGCGTCCGTTGCTTCTTTGCGGGCTTGTTCGACGCCAAGAACGTCTCCAGGATCCCCATGAGGCCGGACGAGGGGTACTTCGAGCTGGTAAAGTCCTCTCCCTTTGTTAGAGTTCTTGCGTTGGCTTGGTCCGTCTTTTTTCTTTGCGTTCTAACTGCCTTGCGTTCCCCAGGGGAACGTTCCCTTCCGGAAGTCGCTCCCGCCGGTGAAGGAGGACTGGGCTGGTACCTAGGCGAGGCGTCTCCAGGCGGAGAAGGACAAGAAGGCCAAGGACAAGGCCAAGGAGGACAAGGGCAAGAAGGCCCGGGAGAGGGAGGCGAGAGATCAGCGCCGGGCCCGACAGAGGCGGGAGGGCCTTCCCGAGGAAGAATCGCCCTCGGAGGAGGAGGACGAAGAGGAGGATGAGGACAGCGACAACAATGTAGAGGTGGATTGGAGCGAGGAGGAACAGACGGTGCCCGAACAGAGGGTGGCCGTCGGAACCGGAGGAGGAGAGGGGTCGACGTCGAGGTCGGCCCCTATTGTTTTAGCCGAGCCATGGGGGAGCGCCCCGTGGTTTCTCAAGTCGAAGTGCCGCGGTAGACGCGGGGCCGGTCGTCGTGATCCCCATCGGGGGGTCGAGCGGACACGCCCTCGGCGCCTGCCGGGTCGAGCGCGTGGGCGTCGGGCCCGTCGACGCGGGAGGAAACCAGCAAGGGGACGGTGGGAGCGTCGTCGGCCCCTGCCCAGGAGACGGTGCCGAGGGCGGCCTCGACCCCCGCCCCCCGGCAGGTTGTGTTCAGGCCCTCGATCAGCCCAAAGGCCGTCGGCCAGAAACGCCTAGCCCCGAGGGGGTAAGTCGCCTTCGAGGGTGTTGTTTGCATTTTTTTTTGTTGCTGATGACCTGTGCTTATCGTCATGCATGGGTTTCTTTCTTAGGTCGAAGCGCCCACAGGGGGACGCGTCCCTCGCCCCTGCCAAGAAGCTGAAGGTGGGGGCTGTAGTCGGGGCGGCCGTCGAGGCCGGTCCTGCTGCTCTGCCCCCTTCGACGCTTACCCCCGAGGCGGCGTCGGCAGCCAAGGCCCGGGAGGCGATGGGGCGAGGGGCAGCGCAGGGCACCTCGACACCTACTCAGGTGGCAGAGGAGACGGGCCGGCCCGCCCCGCCGGTGAGGCCGCCGAAGTGACGGGCGTCGCACCTGGCGCCTCGGAAGGCGCAGGGCCCATGTCGACGGTGGCTACGATCGAGGAGGTGGAGCCTCAGGCCGCTACCGAGATGGAGGTGGTTGGGCCCCAAGCTGCTACGAACGAGGGGGAGGTCCCGGCTCACCCAACGCCGGGACGGTGGCCCGAGGGCCTAGCCTCGCTGGAGACGCGACTGCGACTCGAGCGTGAGGGCACGGCTGCTGCCACGTCTGAGGGCCCCTCGACGACACCGGAGGTCGAGGAGGGGGGTCGGGTCGAGCGGCCCGAGGCGACACCCGCGCCGGAGAGGGGCGGGATGCTGATGGACCCCACCGCCGAGGAGGTGGACGAGATGGTGGCCGAGCTGGTGGGCTCAGCGGAGAAGACCGCCGTCACAACCTCTCGTGCAGAACCAGAGGTGGCTCGGCCTCGCCTCGAGGCTGGGGAGTCATTGTATCGAGGTAAGCCGTGCTCCGACTTACTCGAGCCGTAGTGGATCTGTGGTGCCAGGTACTGATTACTTCGTGCCTTTCACCGTGCAGGGCCATTCTGCTGGCCGAGATTTCCTCTGCCCGGTGGTGATGGCTCGGCGGGGCCATCGACGTCCTCGTGGGGTGGCCCCGATGCCGGGGGAAGCCAGGCGGAGGGTTTTTTCCCCTTCTTCACTTGGCAAGAGGAGGTGGAGCTCCGCGGGGGTCCCGACGCCGTGCGCCAGGGTGTCATGCGGGAGGTCCAAGAGAGGATCGCCACCCGCAGCGCGCACTGGGGACAAGGGGTCCTCGAGCTGGCGGACCCTCAAGACCCTGAGCGGCTCTTCTTCACGCTCGACGACCAGGCCGAGCTCCGGCAGTGGGAGCACCTCGAGCAGTACCGGGCCTGGTTCGAGCACTCGGTGCGTCTCGCTGCGAATGTCGCCGCCGTGGACATATGCCGGGGGATGGAGGTGGGTTTGGTTCTCCCTTAGGCTTTGCTTGGGTTGACTTATTGCTGTTTGCTGATGATCTTCCTTTGAATCCTTGTCAGACGCTGCGGGCGAGGTCCTATGATAAGTCCCAGTTCATCCTCCGGGCGCAGGAGCAACTCCCGACCCTCCGCACCTCGCTGGAGAGGGCGGAGGGTGAGGCCGCCCGGGCGAGGGCCGAGGCGGCAGCCGCTCGGGAGGACGCCGAGTCGAAGGTCGCCCTGGCGAGGGCCGGCTATACGGCTGTGCAGGAGGAAGCCCGGGCGGCCTTGGCCTCGGCACAGTCGAGGCTCGACGACGCCCTTCAGTCGACCGTCACGGTCGGGCAGAACGGGACGCTGCCCTCGAGGCCAAGCGCAAGGCCGAGGAGGAGGCCGCCCGGCTGAAGGAGGAGCTGGCTTGGGCTACGGAGGGCATCCGAGGGCTCCGAGGGGACCTCGACGCCATCTCCCACGAGCGTGACACGCTGGCCGCCTCGGAGGAGAAGGCTCGGACCCGCGCGACCTCCCTGGGTGTGGTGGTGATGAACCAGAAGAGGGCCCTCGATGACGCAGGCAAAACCATCGAGGGTGTTGACACAAAAAGCGTCAGATCTGTGAACACCTCGGGCTATTACCCAAAGCTCGATGTCGAGGGCGTGCCAGTCGATTTGACCAATCAATCGACAAGGATGATAACTAGAACAAACTGAACGAGACGACAGCGATGTGCCCGGACGTCAAGGCTCAGATTGATCAGGGGTAACTAGAGCAGAGCTAGACGAGGCAAACAGCGATGCGCCCGGATTGCCAAAGCCTAGAGATACTCCCACGCGGAACTAGCAAGAATTTGACGGAGATCAAGGTGATGCAGCCCGTCGAAAGCTTGAAGAACTCGTTGATAAACTACAGCTAATGCAGTAAAGGATAAATTGCTGGAAAGGTAAATAAGATAAAAAGTAATTGATTTGGTTTGAATTGGATTGTGTTTATTCCATAGCCCTCGGGCACATATTTATACTCTCGCATGGAGAGTTGTACAAAGACATGACACATATCCTTCCTAAAACAAACTCCCTACTTTAAAGGAAACTGACTCGCGCAGGAGCCGGATAACAATATTTATTTCCTAAACAAACACACCTATTTTAAAGGAAAATAAGCGACCCATGCAAGAGTCGGACTCAAACTACTATAATAATACTGGCACAGAACACCAGTTTCCTTATACTTCTTCTCGATGGAAACTTTCCATCGGCAGATCCCTTTAATCCGCACCTTCCTTCTTTGGCCACTTGTAACCCTCCGCTACCGCCAAGTGCTAAGTCATGCCCATCGACATCGGCAATATTTTCCCGATCGGCAGCATCTCTTCGTCGGCAATCGGCAATGAGCCTTATCGGTAATCAGCAACCATCTTTCATCGGCAATCGGCAACGAGCCTTTATCGGCAATCGGCAAGACCACCAATTAACCTTTGTCGGCAAAGATCACCCAACCTCCATCGGCAACACACTTGGCCTTTTGCAGCATTCTTCCATCGGCAATATTGGCTCATACTTTACCAATGCCGATGGAGAACGGTCATTGACCAGTCAAGCTTCAACCCATTTGACACGTGTCGAAAAAACGGTGTCAACACATGCCCCCCCAGTTTCGGAGCGTATAACTTTACGTGCCGAAATTCTCTCCACTATAGCCGTTGCTGTAGTCGTTGCTGTAGCCGTTACCCCCGAGATAGGCGTACGGTTTCCTCGATCCCCGCGTGTGGAACTGCAATTTAATAATAAAATCCCTCGATTGTAGCACGAACAGTTACAGACCACCTCGATCACCGCGCGTATCTACCGCGGGCCTCTCTACATTCCTGCACAGTGTAGAAAAGAACCCCAAAATACTCCTGAACAGGATTATAAAAGTTACCGGGATCCACACTGCCTTTTACCCAAGCCCATTTTCACTTTCACCTTCCTGCCTTCGTCTTCAACCTCCGGCTGCCCTCAAGAACACAAGCTCGAGCAACAGTACCCCTTCGCAATCCAAGGACGAACCATCTCTCTGACTCCAAATGGCGATCCAGGTCGACATCCCGAAGGTAAGGCTCATCTTCCACCTAATTTAACCTTTCTGCATAGTTCTTTTCCCTGCAAAAGCCTGGTTTTATCCCCATTCTTCTTTCTGATTCGTCCCTTCTTCTTCGAACCCTAGGAACTGTACAACAAAGTGATCATCCCCCTCGCTGGTTCTAGTCTTAGTTGCCTAGGCCCAATGGGCAATCCAGACCCTACCTCCATCATCAACGCAGAAATCAACCGGATACCGCTTAGATCTGAGAGCTTCGATCTAGGACTGTGGAAGGATAAATTCCACTCATGGCCTAAGCACACCAAAGGATGGAAAAACTGGTTCTTGAGGTTGGCCAGGTCACAGCAAGTATACTGGCAGGAGCGTGACTTAGATCAATGCATTAGGCTCTCAATTGCCGATGCAGAGAGGAATGAGAACTTGATGATAGCAGCTTCATATTTCTGGTCCGACAGCATGAACGCTTTCCTCTTCAGGCATGGACCGGCTACTCCCACCCTTGCCGATGTCTACATGCTAACTGGCTTGGATATCACCTCTGCCGATACACTGAGCCTCTTCAACAGAAAAGCTGAGTACAAAGTGAACACCTGTAGTATCGGCGGCTGGACAGGTTACATTCAGGAACACCAGAAAACCGGATCGGTAACCCAACGGGAGCATGCCATCTTCTTAAACATGTGGTTGGAAAAGTTTGTCTTATGTGGCAAAACCATCGGCCCGACCACCATGCACCTCCCTGCGGCCGAACTGCTTGCCAACAGCACAAGGCTCCCTTTAGGCAGGTATCTCCTCGGATCGGTTTACCGATTGCTTCATCAACTATCCAACAAGCTACTGCTAGGAGAGCCCATCGGCAATCTCGGAGGCCCCTGGTGGTTTGTTAATCTCTGGTTGAATGCACATATGCACAAGGCTATCGGGTTTGATCTATTTGCCCAACAATTCCCGAGGGACATATCAGAAGATTACCGATACGATGATGATGAATCGGCAACTCGAGCTCCGCTTAACTTTGGAGAAGCCGTCATAATGCTTCCAGGTACCGATGCCGATGTAGAGCACTTCGGTTACTATTTCCAGAAGTTCTACAACGGACTCCCCTCATCGGAACGGGCTTGGTGGCCGTATCTTAATGAACACAACCAGTTCCCGTTGCTGTTCAACTTGACCGATATGAACCTGCCCGAAAACCAAGCAATTATGAGGGCCAACATTACTCCCCGAGCCATCCCAGTGAATATCTTTGGATCTGGGAAGAACACTCCGCCATCCTATGAATTTTACTATCCATCGGCAGCGGCGAGACAACTGGCTTTTGGCCAACTGCCGATCAAGCTGTGCTACTCTAGGGTAGTAAGGCCCAGGCAGGCAATCTCCAGCAATTTGGATTGGAATAAAGTCATCAGCCTTCCTGCCGATGCCAATCTGTCGGACCTTGACTTGTCCTCCTGGTCGCCAACCTCCTTCATCACCAACGAATTCAAGTCTTGGTGGCAAGAATGAAAGTGCCAGCTACTCGCCAAGTCTTCACATTATTATCGGCATCTGATCGACGCCGATTACGTCATCCCTGATGACGCAGTAAGTCTGCTATCCAACGCACTTTCATTACTTTATTTTTCATCGGTATCAACACTTAACTCCTTTGCACCTTTGTACTTGACAGGCCGATGATCCAGTTCCCACAACAAGCAACAGTGGTAGACCATTTAATCTTCGGATAATGGGCCCTGTATCGATCATCGGCAACAAAGCTCCGACGTTGGCTGCCTTCACGCCTCAACAGGTACCTACGCCGACGCCTACCACAGCTCAGGCTACATCGGCTGCCGCTATTGCCTTGACGCAAATTTATGCAGTAAACTCATCTTTACTTGTACCGATCACGTGCTGTTTCATCGGCAACATTTTATCTTGCATAACTTTGTATTTTAAAACACTATGGTCATCGGCATCTGCTTCCAGCAGGCCAACGCCTTCCAGTCCGGCTGCCGATGCCCCCCGATCTTCATCCAAGCGGGTTGGCTCCCCTGCTGCTGCGCCGACGAAGAAGAGGCGCTTGAGGCTAGCTTCTCCCCCACCATCGGCTCCAACTGCCCCATCAGCTGCCGATGCGTCGCCAGCAAGACTGCTTCTAGCTCCAGACGCACTACTTGCCGGCGGGTCCTCGGCAAAACCTCCATCGGTTTCTGTACCTGACCAACCGATGGATAACGCCCCCGGCCAGGAGATAGCAGCTGCTGCGACGACCGAAGCGGCATCGGCATCGGTATTGGCCGCGCTGAATGAAGAAACTCCTGCAGCAGCAGCGACATCGGCATCGGTACCATCGACTCACGTCCCCGGCGAAGGAACTCAACCTTCCGCAGGAGCAGCGACGTCGGCATCGGCACCCTCGACCCAAGTCCCCGATGTCAGAACGGAACTACCACAAGAAACTGCCACTACATCGGAGGCGACGCCAGCTACAACCATACCAGCACCAGCGTCGTCGGCTGCCTCTCCAACAAGGGCCCAGTCATCGGCATCCGCTGCCGATGTTCAGGATGAAGCTGGACCATCCAGTATGCCAAGTCCCAGGCAGGAGATCCGCTTCAAGACGGTAAGTCGATCACCTTAAAACTTATAGTTTTACAATCGGCATATTTTAACCTCTATTTTCAGGCCCAAGACTCCCCAGACAGCCTCTTCTCCTACAGCTTGAACCTTCAGAACGAAGACGAGCGTCAAGGCCGCCTTCAAGCGGACAACCTATTTTCTTTTGCCATCAACGTCCCTGATGACGATGAAGAGGAAAGCTCCACCCCAGCTCTGTCGGCAGAAGTCAAGTCCAGACTTGAAGAATTGCTCTCCTTACTGCTGCAAGACACCTCTCAACTCGTTCAGGACTCATCGGCGGCAAGGATTATATTCAAAGATATCCAAAGCCATCTTTCCGCCGATGCAGCAGAAACCCTCCTCCAGGCAGCTTCTATTGATATCAAACAGATCCAGTACCAGAGGCTTACTCGTCGCATTGCCGATAGAGCGGCCCAAGCCAAGAGCGAGGAAGAGAAGCTCAAATTTAAACGCCTTGCCGATGAGAAGCACAAAAGCATCAGTCAAGCCAAAGTTTCCATCGGCAACCTTGACCAGGAAATCTCTCGACTATCGGCAAGGAAGGAGGAGCTGCTGGCAGAGCTGCAAAAGGTTGAAGGGGGTCTGACGGCTGCCAATCAACAAAAGACCCAACTATCCGACTCCATCAGGGCTTTACAGCAAGAAAGGGATCAGTACGCTCGGCAAGCCATCTCGTGGAAGAAGAAAATCAAGCCGGTTGAGGGCTCTGCCGATGCTGATGCCAAGGAGATAGACGAAATAGATCAAATTCGCCTGCGTGCGATAAACGTTATCCACTCCTTATTCTAATGCTTGTTGTATCGGCAAGAATGTAGCCTGATACTTGATCTTGTCTTGTAATATAACGCTAGTTTGTTTTTACCGATGTTTTCATAACTTTTCTTTCATCAGTATTCGACTGAACACTATGCATCTACCCATATGCTAGGGTAATATCTCTTTAAGTATTTTCCATTGATCGCTCTGGAAAATGCCACTCCCTCGAGAGTTTCCAAAATGTACGCATTACCAGGAGCAGATTGCTTTATCCGATAAGGACCTTCCCAATTAGGGGACCACTTTCCAAATTTAGAGCTCTTAGTCCCAATCGGTAAAATCAACTTCCAAACCAAATCGCCATCGGCAAATTCCTTTACCTTTACTTTCTTATCATACCATCGGGCAACCCTCTTCTTGTTCTCTTCAATACTGATTAATGCTCTTAACCGATGACCTGCCAAATCTTCTAACTCATCCTTCATCAGAGTAATATAATCATCGGTCGTCAACTGATCCTGAAAAGATAATCGCCTAGAACCAGTTTTAATTTCCCAAGGTAGGACATCATCGTGTCCATAAACCAACTGATACGGCGAGACCTTGGTTGCACCATGACAAGCCATCCGATATGACCATAAAGCTTCGTTTAATACCATGTGCCACCTCCTAGGGTTTTCTTCAATCTTGCGCTTTATAAGCTTAATGACTCCTTTATTAGTTGCTTCGGCTTGGCCATTAGCTTGAGCGTAATAAGGAGAAGAATTTAACACCTTGAAACCCATGCTAGCAGCAAAGTCATCAAACTCTCCCGATGTGAACATGGTCCCTTGATCGGTAGTAATGGTCTGAGGAATACCAAATCGGTAAACGATGTGCTCCTTAACGAAATCCACCATGTTTGCCAATGTCATCTTCTTCAACGGGATTGCCTCAACCCATTTGGTGAAGTAATCGGTAGCAACAAGTATGAACTTGTGTCCCTTGCTCGACGGCGGATAAATCTGGCCGATGAGATCAATAGCCCATCCTCTGAACGGCCAAGGCTTGATTATAGGATTCATTGCCGATGCAGGTGCCCTTTGCACATTACCAAACTTCTGACAGTCCTGGCACCCTTTGAAATAATTGAAGCAATCCTCCAAGATCGTTGGCCAATAATATCCATTCCGCCTAATCATCCACTTCATCTTGAATGCCGATTGATGCGCTCCACATACACCTTCATGGATTTCACCCATCAACTCTTTTGATTCTTCTTTGCCAAGACATCTAAGCAAAACCCCATCAATTGTCCGATAATACAACTCATTATCAAGGAGCACATACTTAGTGGCTTGGAACCTTAGACGCCTTCCAACTTTCCTGGACGGATCCCTTAGATAATCGGCAATCTCCTTTTTCCAGTCATTGGCAACCGTTACCGATGTCACGATTTCTTGAATTGGCTGATATCCTGAAGCATTCTGTGCTAACCGATTGGCCTCTTCATTATGCAACCTTGGAATGTGTTCAAGGCGGTATTATTTGAACTCCTTTAACAACTGCAAACACCGCTCATGGACTGCAATTAGCACTTCACTTCGGCACTCATATATCCCGATCAACTAATTAATCACCAACATGGAATCACCGAAGATTTCAACAGCATCGGCACGCACCTCCCTGAGTAGTTCCAACCCCTTAAGCAAAGCCTGGTACTCAACCTGATTGTTTGTCGAAGTAGCAACAATCGGCAATGAAATCTCATACCTCTGTCCTCGGGGTGAAATCAACAGAATACCGATACCTGCTCCATCCTTGCATGTAGACCCATCAAAGAACAGAGCCCAAGGAGCAATTTCAACAAAACTCACCATATTGCAGTGCTGAGTGACAAAATCGGCCATCACCTGACCTTTAACAGCCTTTGCCGATTCATACCTTAGGTCAAACTCTGATAGCGCTAGAATCCACTTACCGATTCGTCCACTCAAAATCGGCATTGACAGCATGTACTTGACCACATCATCTTTGCAAACAACAGTGCATTCGGCCGACAGTAAATAGTGTCTTAATTTGATGCAAGAGAAGTATAAACATAAGCACAATCTTTCTATGGTTGAATATCTGGTTTCAGCATCCACCAACCTTCTGCTCAGGTAATATATTACACGCTCCTTCTCCTCAAACTCTTGAATTAAGGCTGATCCGATAACGCCGTCATCGGCAGACAAATATAACCTGAAAGGCTTCCCGTGTTGAGGTGGAACTAAGACTGGAGGATTTACCAAGTATTTTTTTAATCTCTTCTAAGGCTGTCTGCTGCTCTTCTCTCCATATAAACTCTTGATCGGCTTTCAATTTTAACAGAGGACTAAAAGATTTAATCTTACCAGACAGATTGGATATAAATCTTCGAATGAAATTAATCTTGCCGATCAGAGACTGTAACTCAGTCTTGTTTGTGGGAGCAACTACCTTGTTAATAGCATCAATAGTTTTTCTGCCGATTTCAATGCCTCTCTGATGCACCATGAAGCCCAGAAACTGTCCTGCCGATACGCCAAACGCACACTTGTTAGGATTCATCTTCAACCCATGCTCCCTCGTGCACTCCAATATTTTCCGCAAATCGGCAAGATGCTTTTTGAAGTCTCCAGACTTAACCACCACGTCATCGATGTAGATTTCAACTATTGTGCCGATATACTTATGAAAGATAAAATTCATTGCCCTCTGATAAGTAGCACCAGCATTCTTCAAGCCAAAAGTCATGACTACCCACTCAAATAAGCCAACGTGACCTGGACATCGGAAAACAGTCTTGGATATGTCTTCTTCAGCCATGAATATCTGATTATATCCAGCATTACCATCCATAAAGCTAATAATTTGGTGCCCGACAGCAACATCAATCAGCAGATCGGCAACGGGCATCGGGTAGCCATCCATCGGCGTAGCCTTGTTCAGATTCCTGAAGTCAATGCAAACACGAAGTTTTCCATTCTTTTTATACACAGGAACCACATTAGAAATCCAATCGGCATATTGGCATTGCCGAATAAATCTAGCCTCGATCAACTTGGTAATCTCAGCCTTAATATCGGGTAAGATAGTAGGGTTGCATCGGCGTGCCGGCTGCCGATGTGGCTGAAAACTAGACTTGATGGGTAACCGATGTTCAACTATTGATCGGTCTAAACCAGGCATCTCTGTATAATCCCAAGCAAAACAATCTTTATTCTCTTTCAATAAATCGATTAACTGCTGCTTACATTGGGAATCTAACTTAGCACTAATAAAAGTAGGCCTAGGTTTACTACCATCGCCGATGTCAACCTCGAGCAAGTCATCGGCAGACGTGAAGCCCTGCCCCAATTTTCCGTCATCGGCGAACTAATCCATTAAGACTCCTCCTCAGGACCGACTGCTTGGATCGGCTTGATGCGGTAATCGGCAACTTTGAGGAACTCTTTATCCTAGGCTTCGCTAGATATACACCTGGTCTGCTCATAAGTGTCTAACTCTGCCGATGCAACAGTAGATGGGGCTTCACCGCAGACGACCTCAATTCTATCCCCGATCCACTGTACCAGGCTCTGATGCATAGTAGAAGGGATGCAACAATTAGCATGGATCCAGTCCCTTCCGAGGAGCAAGTTGTAGGTGCCTTTGCCGCTGATTACAAAGAACGTTGTCGGCAAAGTCTTACTGCCGATGGTTAAGTCAACACATACGGCTCCCATGGCGGTTGACACATTGCCTTCGAAGTCCTTGAGCTTCATGTCGGTCTCGACCAAATCCTGATCACCTTTGCCAAGCTTCCTGAACACGACATAGGGCATTATGTTGATCGATGCACCACCATCCACTAGCATCTTGGTCATCGGCTGACCATCCACTCTGCCTTTGACAAACAGAGCCCTTAAGTGCTGCCTCTCGTCTTCGGCAGGCTTTTCAAAGATAGTAGTCATCGGATCCAGCATCAATTGTGCCATATCGGCAGCCTCTTCATCATCACTGACGGATGCCATGAACTCCATCGGCAACATGACAACCATATTTATATCTGCCGATGGGCCCCTGTCTTTGCGCTTTGGCCTCCATTGCTTCTCTCCCGAGGGTTCTGCACTGTCGTACAGGTCGTCGCGGCGCTGGCGCTGAATCCTCCTCTTCTGGGTCTTAGTCAAACCCTTAGGGTACCATGGAGGAAGCTCTGGAGAATCTCTCTTCATCGGGCACTCTAGCATTTGCCATCTCCTCCAGCTCCCTCTAGTCAACACGCCTGCCAAGCCGATCATGGGCACTGAGCTTGCCCCCCAGTCGGTCATGTGCCGATCTGTCTTCTCTGAGCGGCCTGGCATACCTGGGTGCCTGATCATCAAAACAAGGTCGCTTACCCGACCGATCGGCTGTGTAGTACCCATTGCATTCTGGACAGTTATCGGCAGTGGGCAGCTTGATGCCTTCCTCCCAGCAATGAACGAAGAAGGGACACCTCTAGTGGTCCTTATGTCAAAGCCATTCTCGATGCTCTTCCTCTTCTTGCCGATACTGCTCTTCACGTGATTGCCGATGATAGCGCCTCGGCTGTTTATGAGTAATCACCACTCCAAGAGCCCTGTTGGCGCTGTTACCTTCATCGGCAACCTTCTTACCCTTTCTGTCATCGGCAAACCTTCTTGCATCGTGCTTGGGCACTTGGTAGTTAGGGTCTACCGATGAGTTCCTTCTGGCAGCCTCCGATGTCAGCACTTTGGTTTCTTCACTGATCTCCACCATATTGTTGGGGAAGGGGTGCTGATCAATCTTCATCGGTTTCTGGACTTTGGAGTTTTCAAACTTGATACGCCCAGATTCGATCTCCGACTGCAACTGCTGCTTGAATACTTTGCAGTCATTGGTACTGTGTGAGGTTGCATTATGCCACTTGCAGTACCTAATCTTCTTGAGCTCTTCGGCCGATGGAATCACTTGATTGGGCGCCAACTTGATTCGCCCCTCTTGCAGCAATAGGTCAAACATCCTATCGGCCTTGGTGATGTCAAAGGTGAACCTCTCAGTTTCTTTTTGGCCGAACGGACAAGACACAGGCTTCTTATCCTTCACCCATTCGGCTGCGTCTACATTCAGCTCTTCATCCGATCCAGAGTCTTCTTCTTTCCCGATGAAGGTCACCTTCTTGCTCCAAGTCTTCCTGGGCTCAAAGGCTTTGATATCTTGATCGGCAATCCTCTGCACCAGGTGACTTAGGCTCTCAAACTCCTGGGACGCGTACTTGTCCTTGATATGCGGCAGTAACCCTTGGAAGGCCAAATCTGCTAGTTGCCGATCATCAAGCACCAGACTGTAGCACTTGGTCTTCACGTCCCGTAGCCTTTGCACAAAGCTCTCTACCGATTCATTGTTGCGTTGCCTCATTTTGACCAAATCAGCAAGCTTCTTCTCATGTATGCCAGCAAAGAAATACTTGTGAAATTGCCTCTCCAGATCGGCCCATGTAATTATAGAATTTGGAGGTAATGATATGAACCATGTGAATGCCGATCTAGACAATGATGAAGAGAACAATCTCACCCTTAATTCCTCCCTGCTGGCAGCTTCTCCACACTGAATAATGAAGCGGTTGATATGCTCCATTGTCGACGTGTCATCTTGGCCGGAGAATTTGGTAAAATCGGGCACCTTGTACCGATTTGGAAGAGGAATCAGGTCATATGCAGACGGGTACGGGGTCCGATACGAGTATGTGTTGACCTTGGGTTTGATGCCGAATTGCTCTTTCATGACTTCGGCAATCTTACCGACCCAGTACGCGTCTTGCTCTTGCCGACTCATTGGCTGATGGTCGACTGGTGGAGTCGGCTGACGCGCCTCCTGAAGATGTGCAGTAGTCGCGGGCGCAGCACCAGTCATCTGCACACTATGCATCGGTTGACTTACCGATGAATAGTTTGGCATGCTTGGCGGAATTGGTTGAACCGTCACATTCATCGGTTGTTGTACCGATGGTCCGTTCTGAGTGTAAGCTGGGCCTCCATAATAATACATCGGCGCGCCAGGCTGCTGAGCTGGTGGCTGGTTGACCCATCCATGATTATAAAGCATCGGCATATGACTTGCCGATGGTTGATAGCTGACCGGAGCATGCGGCTCTTGAATTCTAGAGCAATTGATCACCAGATTACCTTGGGGAATCGGTACTCCAGCTTGAGAGTTTGCCGCCAGAGATTGACTGCCGGTGGTTATAATATGTTGCATTGGCATAGAGCTTGCTGATGGTGGCATCAGAGGTATCTTAGGGATTACTTGGAGATCATCTGATGGCACTTGTATGGTTGGAGCAGGCGCAGAGTTGTGCACCATATGAGCCATCGGCTGTGATTGTACTACCGATGCCGTAGAATTCCTCCAGGCTGAACCGTCCCCCTGCACCAGATTAGAACCAGCATATAGATTCGGAGGCATACCGTATCCCCACCAGTTAGCGGGGGCTGGCCCTGAAGTTGCCAACGCGGCCGGATCTGCATTGAACTTGGTAGTGTCGCCAGCGTTCGGTCTTGGTGATGTAGCCACACCGGCGGACGGTTCCACAGGGGTGGAAGACGCCATTTGGGCCGCCGATGGGCTTGCAGATGCCAATCCAGGTTGATGGTACGCTGGACCGACATATCGCAGTGCATGCCCTTCTTTGAATGTTTGCGCGAAGGCATTGTAGACGGTGTTGGACAGCACGCTGGATTGGTTAATCAATGCCTGGTTTATAGCAGTATTAACCATCTCTTGTAGCTTACCAGGGTTGGCGTCGAACGTGACCTGCCGTGGCAACGGCGGATCCTACTTCTGAATTGCTTCGCCGCTCCTGCTGAGGCTGAAGGATTTGAGGTACAGCTGCTTGTATTCCTCCATAGCCCTCTCCATGGCCTGCTTCTAGTCATCTTTCAGATCAGCCTCAGACACTTCAATGACATTCCTCTGGTTAACATCGGCGTGATCAGCCATGCCGGATGTGTGGATTTGTATAATCAGGTCCCACCGAGCGTGCCAAAAGAGGTGTTGACACAAAAAGCGTCAGATCTGTGAACACCTCGGGCTATTACCCAAAGCTCGATGTCGAGGGCGTGCCAGTCGATTTGACCAATCAATCGACAAGGATGATAACTAGAACAAACTGAACGAGACGACAGCGATGCGCCCGGACATCAAGGCTCAGATTGATCAGGGGTAACTAGAGCAGAGCTAGACGAGGCAAACAGCGATGCGCCCGGATTGCCAAAGCCTAGAGATACTCCCACGCGGAACTAGCAAGAATTTGACGGAGATCAAGGTGATGCAGCCCGTCGAAAGCTTGAAGAACTCGTTGATAAACTACAGCTAATGCAGTAAAGGATAAATTGCTGGAAAGGTAAATAAGATAAAAAGTAATTGATTTGGTTTGAATTGGATTGTGTTTATTCCATAGCCCTCGAGCACATATTTATACTCTCGCATGGAGAGTTGTACAAAGACACGACACATATCCTTCCTAAAACAAACTCCCTACTTTAAAGGAAACTGACTCACGCAGGAGCCGGATAACAATATTTATTTCCTAAACAAACACACCTATTTTAAAGGAAAATAAGCGACCCATGCAAGAGTCGGACTCAAACTACTATAATAATACTGACACAGAACACCAGTTTCCTTATACTTCTTCTCGATGGAAACTTTCCATCGGCAGATCCCTTTAATCCGCACCTTCCTTCTTTGGCCACTTGTAACCCTCCGCTACCGCCAAGTGCTAAGTCACGCCCATCGGCATCGGCAATATTTTTCCGATCGGCCGCATCTCTTCGTCGGCAATCGGCAATGAGCCTTATCGGTAATCGGCAACCATCTTTCATCGGCAATCAATAACGAGCCTTTATCGGCAATCGGCAATAGCAGCTCATCGGCAATCGGCAAGACCACCAATTAACCTTTGTCGGCAAAGATCACCCAGCCTCCATCGGCAACACACTTGGCCTTTTGCAGCATTCTTCCATCGGCAATATTGGCTCATACTTTACCGATGCCGATGGAGAACGGTCATTGACCAGTCAAGCTTCAACCCATTTGACACGTGTCGAAAAACGGTGTCAACAGAGGGCCTCGAGGCTAAGGTCAGGGGTCAGGCCTCCGAGCTTATCGACGTCCGCCGCCAGCTCAAGGAGACCGAGCAGAGCTACGCCACTCTAGAGGCGCATGCCCAAGGTGAGTGTCTCGAGAGTGCTGCAGAATCTACCCTGCCTCGACCCTCTTCCTGCTCTTTTGGGTTTTTACCGTGTTGTGTGCTTGTTTTGGCAGAGCTTGCGACGGATAAGGCCCACGCCCACGAGGACCTGAACAGTCTTCAGGGCCTCCTCAGGACTGAGGCGAACCTCAACGCGAGGCTCTCGGGCGTCATCAACACCTTCTGCGATGACCTCTCGGTTGAGCCAGAGCCGGAGGTCGAGGGTGACGCTCGAGGGGACTCCCTGCTGCGCCGCTTCTACTCCATGACGCAGGTGGTGACGGAGCACGTCCGTGCCGCCCTGCATGTGGGCGTGAAGCGGGTCCTCGCGGTCGTCAACTCGGCCTACAATTACGACCTCAACGTCGTCGCCAACGGGTTTGCCACCGACCCGAGGCTGACCGACGAAGAGAACGACGCGAGGTGCCAGAAGTTGATGGATCTTGTGGAGGTGCCCGGCGGCGAGCTGGCGAAGCTCTTCGAGCTCGAGGTGATCCCTTCGGCGGACGGAGATGGCGCTGAGTAGCCCTTGGATGCTGTCGATGAGCTTTTGCAGACTCTTCACCTTCCGATGTGGCCAACGCGTGATGCCCAACTTCCTGCATTGCTTCTGGAGGACGGTGACCCCCTCGATGAGTAGCCCCAGGCCTGCGAGCCATATCTGGACAGGAAGGTCCGTGTAATAGTTAGGATTTTGTAATGATACAATGCCGAGCCCCCGAGGGCTTCTTATATCTAATGCATTTTGATCGAGATGCACATTGTTATTTTCGTTTCTCGAGCTCTCCCTGCTTTTCTTTGCCTGAGTCGACGCTTGTGGACCTAAGTGTTCGACGCACGCTCGTATCTCTGGAAGGGGGGAGCGAGCGGGGATACCATAGCCCTGGGGCGTAGGTGAGTCCCTGGCTCGACGACTCCCTCGACCCTTAGGGACTTCGAGGCGCCTTTACTTAGTCGCGAAGCGTGCTCGAGGGAAAGATTGAGAGGGAAAGCCGAGTTTTGAAAAGACGTTCGAGTTTTTCGGGGACTTGGGAGGGGGGTGCCCCCCTTGTTAGCCCCCGAGGGAGGCTTGACTTTGCTGGGGCAAAGTCGAGGCTACCTTAGGGTTGTAAACAGGTGTGTCTTGTTATTTCTACTTCTCGAGCTTTTTCTGCTTTTCTTTGCCTGAGTCGACGCTTGTGGACTTAAGTGTTTGACGCACGCTCGTATCCCTGAAAAGGGGGGGAGCGAGCGGGGATACCGTAGCCCTGGGGCGTAGGAGAGTCCCTGGCTCGACGACACCCTCGACCCTTGGGGAGTTCGAGGCGCCTTTACTTAGTTATGAAGCGTGCTCGAGGGAAAGATCGAGAGCGAAAGTCGAGTTTCGAAAAAACGTTCGAGTTTTCGGGGACTTGGGAGGGGTGTGCCCCCCCTGTCAGCCCCCGAGGGAGGCTCGACTTTGCTGGGGCAAAGTTGAGGCTACCTTTGAGTTACGAGCGAGCGTGAAACGTGTTTCGAGAACATTTTATTCGTTCGCAACGCGATAAGTGTACATAATGCGGAAATGTACAAGGCGTCGAGGCCTTAGGGATAGAAGCGACGTAGCTGTTCGATGTTCCACGCGTTGGTGAAGATCTCGCCCTTCTCGTTCTTCAGCTTGTAAGTGCCGGGCTTCAGCACCTCCGCCACGATGAAGGGTCCCTCTCAAGGTGGCGTCAACTTGTGACGCCCCTTGTTGCTTTGTCGACGGCGCAGAACGAGGTCGCCGACGTCGAGGTCCCTTTTGCGCACATTTTTGTCGTGGTAGCGCCGCAGCGTCTGTTGGTACTTTGCCGACTTGAAGAGGGCCACGTCTCGGGCTTCCTCGAGCTGGTCGAGGGAGTCCTCTCGGGCTACTGTGTTGTCTTGCTCACTGTAGGCTTTCAGTCGAGGGGACCCGTACTCGAGGTCAGTGGGGAGGACGGCCTCGGACCCATAGACCAAGAAGAACGGAGAGAACCCCGTGGCTCGACTTGGTGTCGTTCGGAGACTCCATAGCACAGCGGGCAGCTCGTCGACCCATCTCCTGCCATGTCTGTTTAGCCGATCGAAGATCCTTGGCTTCAGGCCCTGCAAAACCATACCATTGGCACGCTCGACCTGACCGTTAGTTCGAGGGTGGGCGACTGCGGACCAATTCACCCTGATGTTGTGATGGTCACAGAAGTCCAGGAACTTTTGGCCGGTGAATTGCGTGCCGTTGTCGGTGATGATGACGTTGGGGACCCTGAAGCGGTGGATGATGTCCGTGAAGAATAGCACTGCTTGTCGAGACTGCATGTTGGCGATGGGTCGAGCCTCGATCCACTTCGAGAACTTGTCTATAGCCACGAGGAGGTGAGTGTGTTCACCCTTGGTTCTTTTCAGGGGGCCGACCATCGAGCCCCCATACTGCGAATGGCCAGGTTATGGGTATCATCTGAAGAGCTTGGGCGGGTAGGTGGGTCTCCCTGGCGTAGAATTGGCATCCCTTGCAAGATCGAACGAGTCTGGTGGCATCGGTGACGGCCGTCGGCCAGTAGAAACCTTGCCGAAAGGCACTTCCTACCAGCGTTCTCGGCGCCGCGTGGTGGCCACAAGCCCCCGAGTGTAGATCCTTCAGCAATGCCCTCCCCTCCTCGAGGGTGAGGCAGCGTTGAAGTACACCCGACGGGCTACGTCGATATAGCTCGTGGTCGTCCCCGTACAAGACGTAGGTTTTGGCACGTCGGGCTACACGACGGGCCTCCGTGCGGTCCTCTGGGAGTTCGCCCCGTGTCAGGTACTCGAGGTAGGGTGCGCACCAATCCGTCGGAGGGGTTGGCGCTGCGACAGCCCCGTCGATCTCCATGACATCTTCCCCGCTCGAGGGGGGTCGATCGACCCCTTGCTCGAGGGCGGGAGCCCCCGAGTCCAGGTCAACGGATGGTTTGTGAAGATCCCTCAAGAAGATGTTGGGAGGGACCGTACCTCGAGTAGACGCGATTTTGGCCAGCTCGTCGGCACCTTCGTTGTACCGACGGGCGACGTGGTTGAGCTCGAGGCCGTAGAATTTGTCCTCGAGTTTTCGGACCTCCTAGCAGTAGGCTTCCATCTTGGGGTCGTGGCAGCTTGAATCTTTCATCACTTGGTCGATCACCAACTTAGAGTCCCCTCGCACGTCGAGGCGTCGAACCCCGAGCTCGATGGCGATGCGCAGGCCGCTAACGAGGGCCTCGTACTCGGCGACGTTGTTTGAGGTGGGGAAGTGGAGGCGGATGACATAGCGCATATGGACCCCTGAGGGTGATATGAACAGCAATCCAGCGCATGCTCCTGTCTTCATCAACAATCCGTCGAAGTACATGGTCCAAAGCTCGTTCTGGACCTGCGCCGAGGGTAGTTGGGTGTCGGTCCATTCTGCAACAAAATCTGCCAGTACCTGAGACTTGATGGCCTTTCGAGGGGCGTAGGAGAGGGTCTCCCCCATGAGCTCGGCCGACCACTTGGCGATCCTTCCAGACGCCTCCCGGTTCTGGATTATCTCTCCGAGGTGGAAAGATGAAACCACAGTGACCGGGTGGCCCAGGAAATAGTGTTGGAGCTTACGCCGAGTGAGGATGATCGCGTACAACAGCTTCTGGATGTGGGGGTACCTTGTCTTGGTCTCGGAAAGCACCTCGCTCGTGAAGTAGATAGGCCTCTGAACCGACAGGGCGTGTCCTTCCTCCTCCCTCTCGACTACTATGACCGCGCTGACTACCTGGGTAGTTGCTGCGACGTAGAGCAAGAGGGGCTCGGCCGGACTCGGGGGTACCAAGACCAGGGCGAGGTGAGCAAGGCCTTGAGCTTCGAGAGCGATTCCTCGGCTTCGGTGGTCCACGCAAAGTGTTCCGTCTTCTTCAGGAGGCGATAAAGGGGTAGGGCCTTC
>CM039134.1:8436099-8536952 GCA_022036555.1 Microstegium vimineum
AACTCTTCCACCCTCGCGCGCCCCTCGCTTACAACTCTTCCCCCCCTCGGCGCCCCTCACGAGGTCGCGAGTTCGAGCCTGTACCACCAAAAAAAAACCCAACCTTTTTTTTTATTTCTACCGGGGCGGGGCGGGGCGCGGCCGTCGGGGCGGAACAGGGCGGATCGCCGGTGCACGGCCGTCGGGGCGGGGCGGGGCGGAGCGGGGGGCCCCCGGGAAAGGGGGCTTGTCGTCAGGCCGGGGCGGGGTGGGGGCGGACGAGGGGGTCGGGGGGCGGCGGGCGGAGCGCGGACCCCGGGGGAGCCGGGTGACCGGGGGCCGACGCCGAGGCACGGGGGGCGCGGGCTTTTTGGCTCGCGGGGGAGGCGAAGCGGGGCGCAGGGCCTGCAAAGCGGCGTGCGTGTTTGGTCGCGTGCGGGTGGGACTGGGGCAGCGCGGGGGCGGTGCACGGGAGAGTGTGCACGGGCAGAGCGCGTGGGGGGGCGCGTCGCGTGGGGGCGCGGGTCGCGGGCTCTTGTCGCGAGGCGGCGGGGCGCCCGGGGAAAAGGGGGAGGGGTGCCCCTGCCCTGGGGGTTTGGGGCGGAGGTGCGCCCCGCTTGGGCCTGCGGGGCTGGGGAGGGGGCGGGGGCCCTGCGCGTGCGCGGAGCTGGGCCAGCCGGTAAAGGGGGGAGTGAGCGGGACTGCTGGGCCTCGCAATTGCCATTGCGGTTGTTGCCTGGGTGGGCCGAAATGAGAAGAGGGGGGGGGAGGGCTAGGAGTGAGCTGCAGCGAGAGGAGATAGAAAATCTAGCCAAGGAGAAGGAGATGGCTAGATTAGATGTAGGGGGAAAAAAAATGAGTATTTCTTTTTTATGACTTGAAATTCAAGAGGAAATCACAAAAGCTCACGAGAAGTCAAAATAAATTGAGGGAGATTTGAAAAGGGACTCCTACGAATTTGAATTGGAATTCAGGATGGAATTGTCCAAAGGAATTTAGAGAGGTTCAAAAGGATTCGAGATGGTTTCAAAAGAGATTCGGTAAGAATCCGAAATGGGGTTTTGACTGATGAAGTTGGATAGAGGTTCAATAGATATTTGCAAAAACAAATTAGTTATTTTTTATATCATTCTCCCAATAAAATCGTAGCGTTAGCACGGACAAATATACTAGTATATAATAATAGTAATACAACTAACGGACCACATCAGGAGGAGCATGTTTGTGCGCATCCAATTCAATAATAATAAAAAATTGTGTTCGGTGGCGCTCGGTACACATTATTTATTTATTTTTTTCTTCTGTGGTGGTTATGTCAACATTATATGTTTGGTTGTTTGCAAAAATCATCGGAAGTCCTGTTCAGAACAGATTATTAGGGCAAGATCACTTCTTAGCACTAGAAGCTATAATTGGGCCACCATGGGAGATGTTTGCTGGATGCATGTGGGCCTCCGTTAGATCCAATTCCCTTAGACCTAAGGCTGGTTCTCCTCGTTTCCAGACAAATGGCTAGCTTCCCCCATTGGAGAGGCCACTAGCCTTCACTGCATCTTACTAACCCTCGCCTACGGAGAGATCTATCAGGAATGATCTTGCAACTGAACACACAAGGATCTCTGGACACTAGGAACTATAATGCACGTACGTACACATATACATCATGTATATGGACAATACGAGCTAATCATTGTGTATGAGCTAATCATCGTGTACGCACAGATATAATACACGTGCACATACATGTACCTGAGAGTATAATAAGACTAGTCCACTAATAGGAACTAAACGTGATCGAACAGTAGCTACTACCAGTCCACTACTACTATGATCGAACAGTAGCTACTACCAGTCCACTACTACTATGATCGAACAGTAGCTACTACCAGTCCACTACTACTAATATATATATGTAGTCCACTTAGGGGCGGAGACAAGGGGGGCGGGCAGGGGCCTAGGCCCTCTATGCAAGTGAAATTTACACTGAAAAAATTAAAATTTAAATAAAATTAAAAATCTAACACTGTTGGCCCCCCCTAACATTCAAAAATTGAAACTGTCTAGCTCCACCCCTGAGTCCACTAGCAAGCCTCGCATGTGATCTGTTGGTGATCTAACGGTGGAGGATAACCACTGTGAAGCATGTGATCTGCTGGTGATCTAACGGTGGCGACGACGATCAGGAGGATAACCACTATGAAGCACGTGCCGACCACGGTGAAAGAGGTGGCGGGCATCATGTAGACGATCAGGAGGATAACCACTGTGAAGTACATGCCGACCACGATGAGAGAGGTGGCGGGCATCATGTAGACGGTCGCGCCGACCACGGTGAGAGAGGTGGCAGGCATCATGTAGGCGGCCGCGAGCACCTTGGTGACGTGTGGCGATGGTGGTGGTGAGCAGCACCACGCGAAGAAATTAAAGGTAGGCGTGAAGCTGCTGGACGTGCCGAACACCCAGACAAATTAAAGTTAGTCGTGTAGCTGTTGGACGTGCCAAACACCCAGACTGAGAAGATGGTAACGGCGAGGAACACACCGTAGACCAGGACGATCCACGTCCAGGCCAGCCCCTCAATGGGAGCGCCTAGTAGGCTGGCGTTGGCGGGATGAAAGAGGCATGCTCCACTCCAACTCGTGTAGTGCATGCACATTGCACACCCCTAATATATATATATGTGCAGATCGATGATGAAAAACAAAAGTTCAAAACCCCAGTCCAGAAAGCAATTAAATGAGGAAAAGTTGAAACATTAAGTGCGGGAAAGTAAAGTTTGCCCTCAAGGGCACATGCCCTTGCAATACGAACACACACGATTTGCATTGAGATGTGTGCACAATAGGAAAGAGATAATATTATCTTTGTCTCACTTTTGATTAGCACAGATCTCAATGTGAATCGTGTGATCCATGTTGTAGGGGCATGTACCCTTGAGGGCAAAAAAAACTGCCTTCGGTCCAGTAGTAGTACTAGTGTCAGTGTGACCTGAACCGCGGAGGAGAGGCACACACGCTGCGGCTCTCCAAACCCCTCACCGATCCCCACCTCCCCTCCCTCTCTACAAAAACAGAGGCTACATCCCTCGCACATTGCACAATGCACAAGTACAACATAGTCTGCGTCGAGCGATGCCCTCGATCAGCAAATCAGTACTCAGCATCGATCGACCGAGTGATGGAGTCTTGCCACCTCGTGGCTGCCTCCGGCCACCTCCACCTCGCGGCCCTCTTCCTACTACATGGCCAAGTCAGCAGGCTACGCGCCACCCCGCACCGAGGAGCCCTCTGGTAACGACCCTGCTTCTGCTTCCATCGTCAACGACGTGGTGGGCTACGCTGCTTCCATCGGCGACGATGACTCAATCTCCATCAATGTGGTGGGCTACGACGATGACAATAACGCCAATGGAGGCAACAACGACGGCGAGGTTCGTTTAGGCCTTCGTTAGATCTAATTCCGTCCGTGGCCCTTAGAGCTCCTATCCCTCGTCCCCGGACAAATCCCTTCCCCCACTGGACTAGCAACTAGTAGTGTTCACTGCATCTTCCGTAGCTAGTATGAGCCTTTGACCCTCCCCTACTAGCTCTCTCAGGTCTATGTTACGGAAGGATCTGGACACAATACGAACTAAACAAGTACACATACGGATATAATGCACATGCACGTACATTATATATGTAGATATCTGGACGATACGAACTAACAAGTAGGCACGAATATAATGCAGGTGCACATATGTACTAGAGAGTATAAGACTAGTTAGCAAGTATGTCCACTAACATATAGGAACCGAACCAAACAGTAGTAACTATATACTAGTCCACGCTATAAGACTAGTTCACTAATAGGGAGCTAAATGAGTATAAGACTAGTTAGTAAGTATGTCCACTAACATATAGGAACCGAACCAAACAGTAGTAACTATATACTAGTCCACTAATATATGCATCAAGCCCTCATATGCAGTGGCGGATGCAGGATGGGAGATAAGGGGGGCTAAAACAATGGAGATATTAATTTGCATCAAGATTTAATGGTGGTTTTAAGCTTTTGCTACAGTGATTTTAGTGGTGATTATGTGATTTAGGGGGGCTAGAGCCCACCCAGCCCCCCTAGATCCGCCACTGCTCATATGTACTGGTGATGATCTAATGACGGCGACGGCGGCAGACGATCAGATGAGCGGCTAGAAGGAGAACCACCGTGAAGCACGTGCCGACCACGGTGAGATCGGTGGCAGGCATCATGTACACGGCCGCGGCCGCGAGACGTGCCGAACACCGGGACTGAGAAGACTGTGACTGCGACGGTGATGAAGACGTCGTAGAGGAGGACAATCCACGTCCAGGCCAGCCCCTCGACGGCGTCCCGTGGGAGCGCCTTACACTACAAGAAATAAAGCTTTACATGACGGTTTAGTGGTGACATTCTAAGAAAACATCGTAGAATTCTGTTTTCTATGACGGTTGTAGAATTCTGTTTTCTATGACGGTTCATACTTGAGATATACATCTATGATGACTCGTTTAGTTATCGTCACGGTTGGACGTTCATAGATCGTATTCTCCTGTAAATGATGCAAGATCCTGAGTTTTGGATATCCAGCCCACAGTCCAGTACACCTCACACATAAACAGATCCAGAGTTTTATCACTCTTCGGCCCAGGCGTCGCTCTCCCTCAGTCCCCATCCTCCCTTTCCCTCCCTCCCCCGTGCAGATCTCTCTCTCTGTCTCCCTCCCTCTCTCCACTCAGATCCGGCACCTCTCTCCGTCCCTTTCCTCTAGTGGGCTCCGTCCCTAGCTCTTCCTCGACGGCCGGATTCCCTTCGACGGCGGGAATGTGGATCCGGCGACTCCCTCCCTCTCCGCTCAGATCCGTCGCGGCACAGGTATGGCGAGCTCCCTCCCTCTGCCTCGGCGGCGCGTGGCTATGAGCACGTGGGTGGGCACATCCAGCGGCTCCCTCTCTGCTCAGATCTAGCGCAGGTACAGCAAGCTCCCTCCCTCCCCCGTCTCCCGCTGCGGCGCACAGCTAGGAGCATGCGAGCGGGCACATCTGCTGGCTAACTCCCTCCCTCGTTTTCTCTCCTACTACTTCAGAGCCTCCACCGCTGCAGCACACAACAATATTTTGGTAGGCACACAATCATTAAATGGTTAATGCTCAAGCTCTGTATGGTTGCAGCATGCGTTGTTGAAGTTCTGTAGAGATTTCACGCAAGGGGTGGCGACTGGCGACTGAGTTCAGGAAAAAATTCCCCAATCTTGCACCTCTCCGGTGTCAGTTGGTGACTATGCTTGAATTGTAAATGGTAATTCCATATGCAGTATCCATGTGTGTAGAATTTTGTCTAAATTTCACTAGATTAATTTACTCTTTGTCCTTGCAGATCTGCTGGAAACTGAAACTAAAGTACGGTCTAGCTTTCTTGTCCTATGAGAATAATTGCTTCTGTACAGAAATTCTAATTAGTTTTGGATGCAGAGGAAACGTTAGCTTCACAAAATCACATCTGCATGCAACAAGTATCGTCCTTTGCATATCAGAATTGATGGCATCAATATCTTTACTTATCCTTTTGAAAAACAAATATCTTTACTTTGCCACTTTAATATTTATATTTACATATACTATATGCTTCCTATTTGCAGATGACCAACAAAACATCCGTAGATTACTTGCTTGCTTGCCACTGCTTTTCACATGCTTGTTTAGTAGACATACATACTAGTACTTACTGCTGCTGAACTAACATAGATGAAAAATCAGTTTGTTATAAGAATAGATGAAAAATGTACCTTGGTCTCCATGTGTATTAGGAATGCCCATGAGGTAGACAGTGCATCCTCTGAACTTACTGCTGCTGAACTAACATACTAGTACTTAGCAAAAAGAATCATTACCTCGGAAATTACTACACAGTAACAGTAGAACTATTGCTTTGTATTAACCATTGAATGATTGTGTACAGCTCCCTCCCTCCCTCCCTCTCCCCTCTCCTGCTGCAGCGTGCAACAATATTTCTGTAGGCATATAATTCAAATTTCTATGAATAATAAATTAATTTCAGGATTTGGCAAGTGAAAGGCTGAAGTTACATTTTACACTTCTTTGTAAGCTATTTACATATTTTCATTGATATCTTGTTGGAGTTGGACAATGGCTGAATGGAGATATGCAGTCATCTTTCTATTTGCTTCACTGCATTCTTCTTGAACTATTTATTTAGTTTCAAACGTTACTCATAAATAGATGATATATCTTTTTAAGCAGAGATTTTGACCATTTAATTTGTCATGTCATTTACTTTTAGAATCTTTCCTCAAAACTAACTCGTTTCATATTCATATTGATTTTCAGGTACCTTCTGGTGGTGGTTGGTACCACATCATATGGACAACAAGCCAATTGAAGTACTCATGGAATCATGAATACTATTTTTTTTGTGTATTTTAGACTCTAGAGATGAAATCTTAGTTTATATGTACATGTTAGCTTGGTTGAGAATTGATTGTTCTCAAACTATATGTAACAATAGTGGGCATGCCAATAAATGAAAGAATCAATGTTTGTTTGTATGATTGGTGTCTTATGAGATGTGTTGCTTTAATGCAGTGATGATTTCACAGTAGCCTATGATGTTCTTTTTCGTCACTATGGATTGGATCTGGGCTTGGATATGGGCTGATTATAACAGACAAACAACCAATCCATGACGACCACAAATGTCAATCTGTGACGGCCCATTTTAGTCCAAAAAATGTGTTGACGTGGGATAATTGACCTTTTTTCCGATCGTCATGGTGAGTTAACCGTTTTGGCTTGTCTGTGACTAAAATAAACCGTCATGTATAAGGGTATTTCTTGTAGTGTTAAGGCTGACGCTGGCGGGACGAAAGAGGCTAGCAGGAGCAGGAGTAGGAGGTCGTACAGGTGCGTGCTCCACTCCAGGAGGTCGTACAGGTGCGTGCTCCACTCCAACGACTCCTACAGATAGGGAATGCACAACCCTAATCAGAGCAAATGATAGAAAAGCAACCCTAATCAGAGCAAATGATGAAGAAAAGCAAAAGTTGAAACCCCAGCCCAGAATCAGAGCAAATGATGAAGAAAAGCAACCCTAATCAGACCGTGTGCGCGAATTGGGAAGAGAGACTGTGTGCGCGAATTGGGGATTCGATGAGATTTAGGAAAAGAGACCGACCGACCGGACAAGTAAACCCCAGAAACCAACCTCGCCGTCGTCGTCGCGGTCGTCGTCGTCGTCGTCGTCACCACTGCCTCCGCTGGCGCTGCCGTCGTTGTCGTCGCAGCCCACCACGTCGATGGAGATGTCGCCGCCGATGGAAGCAGCGTCGCCCACCACCTCGACGATGGAGGCAGGGTCGCTGTCAGAGGTGGGCTCCTCGGCGCGGGGTGGCGCGTGCCCCGCAGCCTTGGCCATGTAGTAGGAAGCGGCGGCGAGGTGGAGATGGCCGGAGGCGGCCGCGAGGTGGCGGCGTTCCATCGCTGTGGCGAGCAGGGTTCACCTTACCGTTTGGCCATCGGGAACCGGTGGCCGGCGGTTTGCCGGTTACCGACGATAACCGCCCAAACTGGCCCCAAACCGAACGGTTTGGATTTTGAATTCAAATGACGTAGTTCAAACGGTTTGCGACCGGTAATCGGTCGGATAGGGCCGGTTACCGTCCGGTTTGGTCGGTAACCGCCCAAACCGCCCCAAACCAAATTTCAAATTTTAATTTCAAAAAATGGAAAATGTTGAAAAAATTCCTAAAAATAGTTCATGATTTATAGAGTCGAATGGTGTAAAATTTTTTCAAACTGGAGTTCGTTTGCTATTTATTTTGACGTGTACAAGTTTGAAAAAAAAGATCTTTTATCTTTTTTTTTCAAACTTGTACACGTCAAAATAAATAGCAAACGAACTCCAATTTGAAAGATTTGTACACCATTCGACTCTATAAATCATGAACTATTTTTAGGAATTTTTTTAGTATTTTCCATTTTTTAAATTCAAATTTGAAATTTGAATTCAAACCGGTACCGAAACCGAACCGGTGGGGGGCGGTTTGGCCAACCGACCGGTTCCGGAACGGTTTGGTGAACCTTGGTGGCGAGCGGCGAGCACTCCTCGATCTGTGGCGAGCAGCAGCAGCCTCGATCTCTCTCGCGCGCACCGGTCGCTCCACGCTGAGTACTCGCTCGACGCGTGCTGCGTTGTGTTTGTGCGAGGGCTGTAGCTGAAGCCTCTTTGTTTTGTAGGGGGAGGGAGAGGGAGGTGGGGACTGCCGGGACTGGGGAGTCTGTTTGGAGGATGGACGCCGTGAAGCTAAGTACGTTTGCTGCATGCCATTTTTGGATGAGCTGCAGCGTATGTGTGTGCCTCTCTTCGGTCCAGGCCAGGATTGCTGCCGTGTTAGTTATTAGATTGGCTTCTACAGGGAGCTACACCCGGTTCCGATGGCTTCTACAGGGAGCTAAGGCTACTACAGACCGTACATGGTAACATGGATGAGAAAAATAACTGAGGTGCATATGATGCAGTGCATGATCATTAGATAAGTGATGATATATGTCTGTTCAAATATAATCATGCCCTATCTACAACCCAATAATCAGAGGGTTTGGTGTACAAGGAGTCCATGCCAGGCTCTCTCTGCCGTGTGAAGATGCTGACGAGTGCCACGTCCTGGTTCAACCATCACGTACCATGCATTGGGTATATATTTCGGGAGGGCCGGCTTGGGCAACACATGCAAGTCACCATCTCGTCCCCTCGCCCCTGCCTCCTCACACACCCGGCCAGCCTAGCTAGGTAATCAGGGTCCGAATTAGGAGTGCGTATGTTTTGGGCCTTCCCTACTTTACTAAGTAAACTTTGGTTGGTCCGGTACTCCGGTTCTTTTACCCATGACCCACAATCTTTCGAAGGGGCTTTGGGTGGAGAGAACCTTCCTCTAATCCCTCCAATGGATAGGCACTATCTTTAAATCTTAAAAACACTAAAAAAACTTGTTTCGGCCAAATACACCTCTCGATTATGTTAATTAGTCAGAATCAGCACAAAAACGGAGCTCTCAGGGCAAGGGAAAAATGCTTTCTTCCATGCCATGCATCTTTATCCTATGCAATATTGCAGTGAAGAAAGAGACCATAGTATACTCTGCAGCTCTCACATGGTCACCGCACCCTTCCCCTAGGCAAGCCAAGGCCTAGCTAGCCTGCATGCTACGCGGATCTCACACGGTGGGTGTTTGGTTATCTATCTTGGAATCTTTCCTTTCCCTTAGCTAGTTTCTTCAAGTTTCCTCGTCTTATCTACCGCGTGCCACAAAGATAATCTTCCATAGGAACAATACGTACCTAAGCAACACATGTACATGCACCCGTAGAGTTCCAATTTTACAATCTACAAGTATATTGGCAATTCTTATCTTGTCCTCCTCTCCCACTCCCATTACCGCTAGCATATAATCACTTCTGAGGCCCTGTTTTGTTCCTCCAGGAACCCAAAATATTTCAGGTTTTGGAACTAAACACCATCCAAAATATTTAGAAAAAAAGAGTTCATTCTCAATTCTGGATTTTGGACTCATGAGATCAAAATGAGTCAAACTTTACATTGGTTTGTGTGCTATCTTTATAATCCCCATCATTTTTTAAGACCACGTCTAAGCGCATTTTTCATTAAGCAGAAAGAGTTTTGTTACACAAATGCAGGCCTAGTAACACCCTGGTTACCTGACATACACCCAACAACCAACACGAGAACGATTACATGATTGAAACTAATGCTACGAAAAGGAGCCTAAATTCCTAATCAGACCCCTCGACCTCCAGACCCTCCAGGTTCAGATCCAAGGCCGTGACATCAAGCTGACCGTTGAGGAGGATCTGTAAGCACCGCTGCTTGTTCTCCGTCATGTCTCCTCTAAACGCGGCAATGAACTTCTCCTCAATGTTCGGATCGGGCTTGTCCTCATGAATCTCGTCTCCCAGCTTCTTGAGGAGGAGCCTTTGTGCCTGCACAGTTGCATTAGCCGCTCGTGGCCTGGCTGCGATGCGCGAGCTTCGCCTTAGGGAATGGACGGACACCGGCGTCCGCGCACGCCTAAGCTTAGGACCACCACGGATGAGCGGTGTAGGCGACGAGAGACAGATCTCCGCCTCAATCTGCTCCTGCACAGACAACTGCAAGGAACCAACCGCGGGCGCATTGCAGTCGAAGGAGGGCGTTGGCCCTAGGAGATCATCGAAGAGGTCAGCCCCAGCGGCTGGCATGACAGGGTCAATCCCACCGGCGTCGCCTTGGACGTTGGGAACATCCATGTGAACCTGGGGTGATTCATCCACCATCCCCGGCGCCCCGGCCTCCGCGAGCTAAGCTGAACCATCCAAGGCGGCGACTGGGGGGCCTCAGCCTCCACCACGGCAGCCGTCGGAGCATATGAACACCCAAGCATATGGGTACCCATCATTGGAATCCAAAATAAGTCAAACTTTAGTTGGAATTAAACAGTCCACTGAAATATTTTGTATTTCGAATTTTAGAATACAAAAATAGTTGGGATTTTGGATTTTAGATACTCCCCGTCAGAGTCAACAATAGGAACTACTTCATGTTGACTGTTGTTGTATCCCCACCTTTCATAGACAGGAATGTCTCATCCGATCCATATATAAAAGAATCTTCCAAAGAATATTTAGGGCTTGTTTGGTTTCCATCTCCTAAACTAAAGTGGACTAAAATATTTTAGTCATCTTTTAGTATCTCTTGAGTGACTAGTGTAATTTTAGTCAGCTTATTTGGCACTTTAGTCCCTAATAAAATGACTAAAGTTTAGTCCATTTTAATTTAGGAGGTGGAAACCAAACAGACTGTTTTTTTGACACGAGGATATCCCCATTTGAAATACAAAGTGCCAGAGTTTAACAACCAGAAGCTACCAGAAGACAGAGTTTAGCATAAGACCCACGAACCGAACAGCTCGACCAGAAGACCATAAGGGATAGAAGAAGGAAGGAGGATGCCCAACACCAAACAGGCTGTTAGTCTCTTAAAACAGAAAATCAGCTTCTCTAAGCTGGCTATTTATTTATTTATTTTTATTAACATATACCTCCGACGATGACCCTCATTGAACTGAAATAACATTTCGAATGGGAACGCCGCCACACGGCTTTAATTTTCATGTCCTCCAATACGTGCTTTCTCTCTCCCTATATGTCTCAGTTCGGAGATCATCTGATTTTGTGAGATGGCGATGACGGGCTGCGGTGCTGCGTCATGCCGTCATGGTGTAGCGTGTGGGCGTGTGGCGTCCCACGTGCAGCGTTCCTGCATCCAGCCTCCAGCGACGACGAGCGCAACACGGTCTGTGCAAGAGCGCGCGGAGTTGCGGCAGCTATGAAACAACAAGCTAGACCGGAGCTCTTGATCTATGGCCGCGGTGTGCTGGTCCGCACAAGAGTAGACGCGCTATCGAGGCACATGCGGTCAGCCGGATGGTGAGCGAAGCCCCCTGCCTGCTATTCTGGAGAGCTAGAAAAGCGGAATAGCCTGCTCGCTATTTTGGAGAGCCTGTTGGCGATGAGGTGCGGTATACGCCCTTTGCCATGTGTTCTTTTTGTTTAGCCTTGTTTAAGTCTAGCACGTCAGGCGCGCGAAGGCTGCATCGGTATATATACTTATATACTAATAAAGCACGTGAAAGCATGTCTGTTTTTCTCATCACGTAAAAGATTAAAATGTTTGTACATCTTTATATTAAGATAGAGAGAACGATTTAATATAACATGCCATTGACACCCCAGGTGTTAAAAGAATTATAAATAATGGACGCTCAGACCCATCCTAGTGTACTGAAATATATGGTGTTACATTAGAATTGATCAACTTGAAAAGAGACACCGACTATGAGAGCTATGCTCACGTAGCTAAGTGATGACAACGCCGCTTGTGTGCTCTCACATCTTTGTCCGACGGGAACAGCGCACGAAGCGCCTTCATGTAACCGAGGTTGTCGCCATAAATTTCTTCATACGCCTTCATGAAATCATGACCGATGTGGACGGAGTCAACATCCTACTGTTTAGTCCCAAACGCTTTAAAACAAGGTGTCCACCTCGCTTGGGCATCAAGATGTGGGATAGCCCTTGCGCGCCTGCACCTCTTAGGGAGCGCGGGCAGTGAATGTCTATCTGGGACCGAAACATCCCCGGATAGCTCCAGAAGCAGTGGTTGCTTCGCCTTCGTGACTCGCTCAATGAAACACTTGAGGCAACTATCGGTGGAGTCCGTCTGAGGGGATGGAGTGTTGTTGACGATATCCGTGACCAGGGTTCCCCAAACCGAACGGTTACCGCGGTAACCGGCCGGTTACCGGCAAACCGCCCGGGACCGGTTCGGTTTCGGTACCGGTTTGAATTCAAATTTCAAATTTGAAAAAAAAATCGAAAATGCTGAAAAAATTCCTAAAAATAGTTCATGATTTATAGAGTCGAATGGTGTACAAATTTTTCAAATTGGAGTTCGTTTGCTATTTATTTTGACGTGTACAAGTTTGAAAAAAAAGAAAAAGGATCTTTTTTATTTTTTTTCAAACTTGTACGCGTCAAAATAAATAGCAAACGAACTCCAATTTGAAAAAAATTTGCACCATTCGACTCTATAAATCATGAACTATTTTTAGGAATTTTTTCAGCATTTTCGATTTTTTTTTTCAAATTTGAAATTTGGTTTGGGGTGGAACCGCCCAAACCGGACCTAACCGACCGGTTACCGGTCCCAAACCATTTGAACTACGCTGTTTGAATTCAAAATGCAAACCGTTCGGTTTGGGGCCGATTTGGGCGGTTACCGTCGGTAACCGCCAAACCGCCCGTAGACTGTTACCGGTTTCGAAACGGTTAGGTAAACCCTGCTCTACTGTCCACGACTCCACGCCACGCCACCAGCGTGAACTCCATCGCGTCCTCATTTCTCAGCTCGGATAGCCCTTTTGCCTGACTGCTTGCCCGTCGCTGATGCCAATGCTAAGTTTTCTAGTAGTATAGTACATTTTAATAAGGGATTTGCTAAATTTTAGGTGCCTCAATTTTGGTTTTCTTTCTAGCGCCGATTATTATTTATATTTTATACTAAAATTACAGTTTTAGTTTGTTATAATTTATATAGACACAATCTATAAAAAAATTTCAAAAATAATTAGACAAAACTACCTGACAAAATCTTATATATGTTGGCACAAAGACAATTTAACGATTACAATTATTTTTATAGGAGTACAAGGACAATAAATTAATATGTTATAAGATAAATAAAAAAATATAAAATTAACAACTAACTTATACTAGTTGGTGGTATATTAGTGTTGCCTGAGATCATCTTAAATTTCAGACACCTAAACTATAGGAAAAATATAGGAAAAATGTTTTAATAAACAAAACTACAAATTTATCTTATTCCAAACCAATAATAACGACCGATGTAACCAAGAATCCGCAGTCTCAAATTAAATTAGAGTGGGAGCTGAGTGCAATGTTTTTTATCTCAAGAAATGATACTACTTTTGATTGAAAAATGAAATTTGAAATGATACGGTTTTTCTTTTTTTTTTTTGATAGAAAATGGTAGACAGTGTCGCGATAGAAAAACAAACCTAAGGCAAACACACACACACACCTCTAGAAGCAAAACAGAGTTCGAAACACCGGCGGTGCACCATGCATTTTTGTTTGATCAGTAAAACGGTGCAAAGATAGACGTGACGATGAAGGCCTGTCGACCAGGGTTTTTGTTACCGTTCGGTAACCGCGGTAACCGGTCGGTTACCGACAAACCGGCCGCGGGCGGTTCGGTTTCGGTACCGGTTTGAATTCAAATTTCAAATTTGAATTCTTTTAAAAAAGAATTCTGAAAAAATTCCTAAAAATAGTTCACGATTTATAGAGTCCAATGGTGTAAATTTTTTTCAAATTGGAGTTCGTTTGCTATTTTTTTGGACGTGTTTAAGTTTGAAAAAAAAAAGAAAAAAACTGGCTGACCCATTAAGGGCCCATGCGGCCCATTGGCTCCTGCCGCCTCCTACAAGGGAGCTGTCGGGTGCGCGAGGGGGGGGGGGGGGGGCCTGGCCGCTCCCCAAACCCTATCCGCTCGCTCCCCGCACAAATCCGCCCGAGCGCCGCCCGCGACAGCCCCCGAGCCTCGGTAATCGTTCGGTTGGCGACGGTTACCGAGAGATTTGGTCGGTAACCGACCGTGCCTCCAGGCCTCCCTTCCCCCGGCGGTTACCGACCGGACGAACGGTAACCGACCGGGTTCGCTCAGTAAGCTTTTTTTTGTTTTTTTTTCATTTCCTTGCATTTGTAGTTGCTTTAGTTGTAGGATTTAGTTATGACAAGCTATAGGATGTAGGATTTATGGAGTATATGATGTAGAAAATATTTATTGTAGGATTTAGGGAGGATTTGACTTAGGATGTATATAGGAGTTAGGTTTATTTGGTTTAAGATGAGGAAACAGACATCCCTCTTCCGTCCCATATCGTGAGGTACGTTGATGTACTTTGTTAGCCACTAACGAACCATACTTTTAATAATATGATTCATTCTTTGTGATGACAGAGACCAAGTGGACCCCGACGATCTTGGGCCCATCAGTGATTGGGCCCGTAGACATGTGGGTGACACGCATCTTGGCAAAAGAAAATACCAGACGGGACCTAGCCAGAAACAAAAGAGGAGGCGAGTGCAACAACCTGTCACCAGCGATGATTCGACAGATGATGGCGAGGAGGGTGAGGAAAGTCCACGGAACCAGGAGTCTGATCACAACAGCTCAGCAAATGACAGTGGAGACGGTCATAGTGGTGACGATGACCCTGGAGCTGCTCCACCTAGTGCTGTTGGTGGTGGTGGTGGGGCTGGGGGTTCTGCAGATGGTGCTGGTGGTAGTGGTGCTGGTGATGCTGGTGGACTTCGTTTCACAGGTATCGATTGTTACAGACATTTTTTTTAATGTCTATGACTATTCACTAGTACTAATTATGGTCGGCTGCAGACGAGACAGACTTCACACATGCTACTCAGGACCGCGACCATGGGCAGCCGGAATCGTAGAGGAGAGTTTACGACCCGACGGACTGCTACGACACGCCACAGTACTCGTCTTCCTCGTACAGTGATACATCGTACGGTGGTGGTTATACCTACCCCGTTCCTGACATCAGCACGCAGCCGGCCACTAGATGGATCTACGAATGGCAAGACCCGGATTTCTACAGCATGTTAGTGCAGGAATAGGAGACCACAACTCATTGGACGGGTCAATCATGGATAGAGTACAAGGCCGGGCTACAGTCGCGCGGTATCGCTCTAATGTCCACCGCGGAGTATGAGGAGGGGTGCCGAAACGGGATCTTCCCTTATATTCAACGTCAGTGACCATGATGTTCGCATGTCTACAACACAAGGTATTTCCATGGACGATTTGTTGTTGTTACAACGGTGAACTACGTTATTTCCGTCGTGAATTTGTGGCTAGTGCATCACTATGATATTATTGTGGGGTTGGCCATTTGTGTCACACTATTTTCCATGAATTGTTACATCATTATGCACAAAGGTCATGCAAAAAAAATTGATTTTTTCAAGCAAAAAAAAGCCACCCGGCGGTTTGGACCGGTTACCGCTCAAACCGGTCGGTAACCGGCCCTAACCGACCGGTTACCGGTCCGAAACCGAATGAACTGCGTGATTTGAATTCAAAATCCAAACCGTTCGGTTTGGGACCGGTTTGGGCGATTACCGGTCCAAACCGCCCAACCGCTCGCCGGCGGTTACCGGTTTCGAAACGGTTTTGAAAACCCTGTCCGTGACAACCACTACCATCACGTCTCTCGAGGTGGCAACCCCGACCAGCTAGGTCGGCAAGCCTCGGCATCCATGATGCCAGGCTGCCCCCTGTAAACAACGTGACATGTGGTGGCCCCCTCTATATGCGACAACGGAGACGAGTCATTATCCATTGTGCAGTCTTCACCGGAGAACGGGTGTCCGCCGGTGACTAAGAGGCACCCTCCTAAGCAGTCGAGCACGCTCCAGTTAGGGGAAGCATGTCTATTTATTTATTAGTTATTATATGTCCTTAATTAAGAGGTAGGAAAAAAGCAAACAACAGTCCAAGAAAGGAAAGCGAAGCGAGATGCAACATTATTGTTCACATTGTGCATAGGTCCATGTTTCTGATAAACCTACAATAGTTGTGGTTCTCAAACTCAATTCTTTGTTGAAACTCAAGAAGCAGTTGTTTTTCTCAACATTACCAATGATTTGAAAAAAAAAGATTTGACACATATGTATGAGCGTAAATGAAACAAAAGGTGACGGCAAGTAAAAAAGAACATTCAGGAACCCTTCCCCTTCCTCTCCTCTGTCTACCTTACAGCTACAGGCTATATATATACATGAAAAGGATAAAGTGCTTTCATTGGCTCATTGCATTATATTACATTACATTAGATAATTCACCGCACATTGTGTGGCAAGTGGCAACCAGCTTGTTAGTAGTAGCATCAGCAGCACTACAACAGATGCCGTGATCTTTGGCATAACTAGAACTGGAAACGTCATTAAAAGACTAGAAACTGGAGACCAAGAAATGCTATTTTTATCATGAGTAGAGCATCCATAAAACACTTGAAATTGAAAATCAGGATATACTATTTGTTTATAAAGGTAGATGCAAGTTTATGTAAAAAAAAAGATAGATACACGTTGGCCATGGGATACATGCTTGCAATCGTCAATTGAAAGCATGGATCCACAAAAAGAACTGGAAAGACATGAATTCGTTTGAGAAGGAAATTAGAATGCTAGAAAACTTAAAACTACCTTTGTTTTTGAATTAACATTCACCCTGGATAATGTCAAGTGTGAATTCAGAATGTGCTGCGGCTAATATGAAGTTTTTCACTACTGCCTCTTTTTTGGATTAAAATCAACAATTAAGACATGTTAAATATTGTCTTGTTGAACCCAACAATCAAAATAACTTTTAGGGAGAAAACCCTACCAATCATATATGCTGCAACATGCACAAAAGAAACTATTTTCGTAACAATAGAACTAATCCATGTTGACCTGTATGGATTGAACACCCAACTATTTGCTATTTTAGGCCATAGAACAACCCAAGTATGTATGTCTGAACTAAGCCATAGAGTAGGGAAACTTTTTATCCTCAGTTGGTTATAAATCAATCATTTGTGAGATAGATTAAAGGCATCGAAATATCTAAATATATGTCTGAAACCAAATCCATATTGTCTAGAACCTCGGCAAACTCTAAGGGCCTGTTTGGTAGAGTTGTGCTCCCTTATTCTCTAGTTGTGCTCCCTGATTCACAAGTGAAGTGATTCTGTGGCTGCAAGTGATTCTCTTTGATTGTTTAGCCAAAACTCTTAAAATCAGCATGAAGAATCACTTCACAGAATCAGATGAAACTACTTTTTTTTAGCTCTCAGCATCTTAGTTCATTTCAGAGAACCACTTCACATAATCAGCAGAGAATCAGTTCTCGTTGAAAAATATGTTTGACAAACAATAAGTGATTATGAGAATCAGCTTCGTGGAGCGCTCTCAAATGGCCCCTAACAATCCTCGGCCGGCTCTCGCCGGAAAGGAATGACATGGTTTAGCATTTATGCGTGGCAAGGAAGACGACAAGAATTGAAACTGCAACGGAAACCAAAAGAAATAAAGTGTGATTCCTAATTACTCCCTCCATCCTAAATTCTAAGACATCCAAGAATCTTAGGGAGTCAAAGTATCTCAAATTTAACCAAACTTATATGACTAACATTTATGATGTTAAATAAGTATAATTAGATTCGTTATCAATTATATTTTTATAGCATGCCTATTTAATGTCATAAATTTTTATAGTTTTATCTATAATTATTGTTTAAGCTTAAGATGCTTTGACTCTTTATAAATTTTTGAAATTTAGGATGGAGAGAGTACGAAACAATAAGCGCCAGGGCGGGGCAAAACAGAGAAACAACGGAGGTCAGAGCTCGCACAGCAGAGACCGAGAGGCAGAGGTCGGACAGCACAGGAGGCTGACGCCTGTTAGATCCAAACGCCACAAAATCGCGTGTCAACACATGGCAAAACAGCCGAGTCCCGTTTAGGATTTGGTACAAACTTGCAAAGATTTGTAACACACATACATAATCGATCTAAAACTAAACTGAAACCTATAAATTTCAAAATTTAAATAAATATTTCCAAAGAGTTGTATGTAGGAAAGGAAAGCTAATATCATGGTGATCGGTCGGAGAGGTTTACTGTGTCAATTTTCAGGGCTGATAACGTGGATTTGCTGCACTGACGCTAACTGCCGTGGACGACGAATTGAGAATGGCATTATTGCCTGATTTCGTCAGCGTTTAGATTAGATAGGTTAGAAAACAAGTCGGGGGGTAGCGCAACCATAGATTAGTCGATGATGGTTTGTCTTATTAGTTTAACTAACTCAGTACCTTCTTCTTAATGCTTAGGCATATTTGGCCGTCGCCATCATCGGACCCCCTTATCTCTGCAATTTGCCGAATTTTCACCCATCCGTGGTTGTGGATGCGTCTCTTATTTAACTAGCTAGGTCCAAACCATTCTCCTCCAAGGCCTCAAGTCATTGCACGCCACGCCGGAGCGCAGAGGGGGAAGGGAGGAGCGGATCGAGCATATGGCAGGGCTGCAGAGATCTTCGCAAATGTTCAGGAGGTCTGGCTCGTCAGGGTTGGTCTGGGAGGAGAGGCTCATGTCACAGGACGGCAAGGGGGCCAGAGGACGCAGCCATGGAGTTGAAGGAGCTGAGGCACTCCCGTAGCGTTGGCTCCGCTGGGCTGCAGCTGCAGCGCAGGCGCGACCACGACAGCAGCCAGGGGGGCTTCCGTACTCGGCGTGTAGCCCCAGCTCTGGACCCACCCTCGCCCAAGGTTCCTGGCTGCATCTTCTGTGGAATTTTCAGCAAGGCAGGAGCTTCTTCAGAGCCAAAGTCTAAGCCCAGAAGGTACTAGCTTGCTAGCTAGGCGTGTGTACTGTGTATGGATGGGGAGCTGGGAAAAGGGACCGTCAGTTTTCCTTGAACCTGCAAAGGTTTATGCTACTTGTGTATGGATACTAGGTTATAGTTTGGACAAGCTTGTGCGTTTCTTCTTCCTGTGTTGCTGTGTTTTCCCCTTGTAGCTCTAAGTATACCCATAAGCTGTAGTGTTCTTGAATGACTGCCTCTTCCATCATGTACATAATAGAGTTTGAGCTCTTGGTTGTATGCTTCAACATGAATATATGGTGCTCTTGGTTGACTTCAAGATCGTCTGAACTGTACACAAACCATGCCGCTTGGGATCATCCAAGACCATCCGAGCACTCAACACGTGTTAAAAGAAGCCATCTTATGCCTGATATGCTGCAGCATCGTATCTTTTCTGTTAGAATAAATCTATTTCATGATCTCACCCAATTCAGTGAATAAATTTGCACCTTTTGGACTGCTGTGGAGTCTTTTTTTCAGTTGAGACAAAACGCTTCTAAACTGAAAAAACATCATAAGATCGTTACAAGAAACTGCACCTTTTTGACTGCTGTGAACTCTTTTTCAGTTGAGACAAAAAGCTTCTAAACTGAAAACACATCATAAGATTATTACAAGAAATGCTAATACTACTAATCAGCAGTACAATAGGTCATCCACTGGTTGACTGTCGAAGAGGCAGTTGTATACTTGGATGTGCTACTTGGTAGTTTCGCTGTTCCTCGAATTATTGCTTAAACAATGTCTCGAAGGATTTCTACCCAAAAGAGGACCGGAGGTTATTGCCTCGCAGCACACTTGATCTCACCTTATTCTTTGCTTCTGGTGTTCAAATGCTTGCAAGCAGCACAAGTACCTGGGTATTGTTGCATTGTTTCTACATTGAAAATTTGAAATTGAACAGATGTTGGTTACAGTAAAGTTTTTTGTTTTCTACTATGTCGGACTCTTGTTCTGCATTTCTCTTTTTCTATAGTACTCCTGTATTGGTGCAAACTAGAGGAGGCCTGCAGCTGTGGCTTCTATGATGCAGACTTAGGAAGAACTAGCAGAAGAGTATGGGCACACGACTGAGAAGGAAGAATGGAATTTCCACTACTAATAAAGCTATTCGTTGGTGGTTTCCACTTGTTGGAGTTGCCATGGTTGCCGGAGCGATGGGCAGGACCGTATGCAATTTTTGTGGCCTAACTTTTCCTGATGACCAAACAAGTTTGTTTCTGATCTCCTCTGGAAAATTCAGAAATTAAGTGCTTAACAATAACCTATCCCAGAGCAAAATTAGATGGCTGGCGGTAAATATTTCATGAGGTTTTCCATAGTACTAGTGATATGTGAAGGCCTGTTTGGGTCTCATTTGAGAATCTAGATTCTACATAGTAAAGAACTGAATATGAGGAGTATTTAGTGTTAGCATTGATCTCTCTAATCTAATGGGCCCAACGGTCCATTAGGACCTTGACTCGCTCCTGATCGGGGAGCCCAGCCCATCTATGGCTGGAGGGCCCCTTCACACAGCGTACATAAATAGGTGAAGAATCATTGCCCTAGTTGGTTTCGGTGATTAACGACAATTAGAGATTATTATGGCTAACGTGTGTTTTGCAGAGGCTATGCGTAACTTAACCATAGTGATCAACAAGAATGGACATTTATGGTCATCACTTAGCCCCCAAGATGGATATCGTTTCGGATTTCAAGGAGACATGATGAAGACCCTAGAATGATAGGCTACGTGCCATAAGGTGATGAAGGACACTTAGAAATAGATAGGGCTTCTCTTTTTATCTTTGACCGTACTATTAAGAGGGGTTGAGATTAGTAGCTTGACTTAGGAAAGCTTCTTGACTTAGGTGTGGTGCACACTTGACTTCCTTAGCTCTAAGCAAGCCTACGTTGACCGTAAGATAGTCTAGAACAACTTCCATTTTCATCGCGACGAAAAACGAAGTTGATAAAACTGTTTTCTGGGCGTCGGACGCTCCTGACGGGGGCGCCGGACGCTGTCCGTCGCGTCGGACAAAGGCGTCGGACGCTGGGTGGTTGAGTCCACAGCGTCCGTCGACCTTCCAGTGGAGATGTTTTCTGGCTAAGTTTTTCAGGGTCCGTCGGACGCTGTCCGTCGGTCAAGCGTCGGACGCTGGGAAGAGTGTCCGTCGACCTTCCATTGAGGCTGTTTTTCAGCCCGAGCCAGTGTGTAGCGTCGGACGCTGGGATGAGCGTCCGTCGCCCAGTGACGTAGCGTCCGTCGCTGGGAACAGTGTGTCAGAACTAGCCGTTGGGCAGGGCGTCGGACCGTCCGTCGCCTAGGCGCCGGAGCGTCCGTCGCCCAAACTATGAACATAAACTAGCCGTTGGGCATGCGACGGACCGTCCGTCGCCAACTTAAAATGCCAGCCAGAGGCAGTTTTCAGAGGGTCTATTTATAGCCCCTCCCACTTCTCTCCCACCTCGCCTTTGCTCATTTGAGTTGCTGAGTTTGTTGAGAAGGTTGGGAAGAGAGCAAGAGCCCTAGAGAGAGAGAGAGTGATTCGCGAATCTATCCATCCTCTCTCTAGTTTCATCCAAGAGTTCAAGTGTGCATCCTCTAGTTGTGCAGCTTGAGTGAGTCAAGTGAAGATCGAGGCTTGTTACTCTTGGTGATCGACATCACCTAGACGGTCCGGTGGTGCTCGAAGGAAGGTGATCGCCAGAGGATTGTCGGCGGCCCTTCTCCATCGACGTTTGTGATCGGTTGTGGGCGATTCACCGAGCCAGAGTGGCGAAGAATCAGCCTGTAGAGAACACTCATCCCTTGCGCGGGATTGAGGGGGAGCTATACCTTGCGAGGTGCTCCAACGAGGACTAGGGGGGAGTGTCGACTCCTCGATACCTCGGCAAAACATCGCCGTGTCAAGCATCTCTTTCCCTAGCTCTTACTTACCGCATTACTTTCTGCACTTGTCTTTCAATTCTTACTAGAATTGTGTAGGAAGTTTTTGCATTCCATTGACTTGCTACCGCTTTCTAGCTAGGACACACAAGCGGTAGGCACTAGGGGGTTAATTGACTCTTTATAGGTTTAATTCCTGTTTAGAAATTAAAAAGAGCCCAATTCACCCCCCCTCTTGGGCATCTTGATCCTTTCAATTGGTATCGGAGCAAGGTTTGCTCTAAATTAGGCTTCACCGCCTAGAGCAAGATGTCCCATGGGGATGGACCACCTCCCATGTTCGATGGGGACGACTTTCCTTATTGGAAAGTCCGTATAGAGGCCTATCTAGAGGCCGTTGACGTGGGCGTGCTCAAAGCCACCACAAAGGGAGGCACTCTCTTCGCGGAGAACCTCAACTTTGATAAGCACAATGCCAAGGCAAAGAACATTCTTTTTCGTGGCATAAGCAAGGATGTCTTCAACCGAGTGCGTAATGCCAAAGACGCATTTGAGTTGTGGACCACTATTTGTGCTCTTCACGAAGGCACAAAGAGTGAGCGTGAAGAACGCTATCATTTGGTCATGGCTAAGCTCAATTCTTTTTCCATACATGCAAATGAAATGTACTCACAACTTAACATTATTGTAGAGGAATTGAATGGGCTCGGTCTCAACCAAATGGCATCGGCCGATGTGGTACGCAAGATCCTTTGTGTCTTGCCCATTGATAAGTACGGCCACATCGTCACGGTTCTTCACCAAGGAGATCTCTCCGCCGCTACACCAACACAAATCTTGGGCAAGATCAATGCTCATGAGATGTACATGAAGATTGGTGATGGTGGCTCTTCTTCCTCCTCCAAGAAGAAAGAGAAAGAGAAGGAGGAGAAGAAGGACTTGGCACTCAAGGCATCCTACTCGGAGAAGCACAAGATGCAAGTCATGTATGAGAGTACAAGCAATGATGAGGATGATGATGATCTCGCTCTCATGGTGAAGAAAACAACCAAAATGTTGAAGAAGCTAAGCAAGAATGGAGTCAAGTTTGACTCAAAGAAGAAGAAATTCTTCACAAGCTCTTCAAGAAAGCCTCTCTCCAAGATGGATTGCTACAATTGTGGCAAACTTGGACACTTGGCTCATGCTTGCCCCAAAGAGAAGAAAGACAAGTACAAGAACAAGAAAGCAAACAACAAGTTCAAGTACAACAAGGGCAACAAAGATGAGTCAAGTGATGAGGAGAAGAAGGATGAAAAGCCATTCAAGAAGAAGAAGAACTTCAACTTCCACAAGAAGAAGAAGAATGACAAAGCCTACATTGTTGGTGATTGGCTCACCAACATTGAAGACTCAAGTGACTCATCCGGAGATGAAAGTGAAGAAGAGAAGGTGGCCGCCTTGGTGATTGGATCATCTACTCCACCGCCACCCCCTCCATCATCTCCGGGCTCATCCTCTACACACCTATGCCTCATGGCTAAAGGTGACAAAAAGGTACAAAAAGAGGATAGTGATGATGAGGCTAGCTCTAGTGATGATAGTGATGATGAGTTTGAGGCACCTTCCTATGATGAGCTAATTGTAATTTACAACAAATATACTAAGCTCATTAGGAAGTATAAAGCTAAAAGTGAATCACTAGAGAAAGCCAATGATAACTTGCATGCTAAGCTTGATGACTTGTCTAGTGCTAATGATGATTTGAAGCTTGAGAACAAAACTCTCTCATCTTGCACTAGGGAGCTCAAAGCCTCACTCAAGCAAGCTAATGAGAAACATGATAAGCTTGAGAGGTCAACACAAGAGCTCCATACAAGATACAACTTGCTAAAAGATGACTACAACCAAGTTAAGAATGAACATGGTACACTTGTGATAGCTAATGAATTGCTTTCAAATGATCTTGCTACACATGTTGCTATTAACCCGATTGTTAACTGTGATATAACTACTTCTTATGAGGACTTGCTTGATGAAGTTGCTAGTGAGCAAAATGCTAAGTGCAAGGGCAAGAAGGTAGTTGAGGCCGAAAAGCATGATGACTATGTGAAGATGAGGCAAGAAAACTCCAAGCTCAAGGAAGAGCTAATCAACCTCAAGGCAAGCAAGCCATTCACTATCAAGTCGGCCAAGCAAGATGACAAAGATGCAATGACCTTGATTAACTCACTCAAAGAGGAAAATGTAAAGCTCAAGGTTGAGAAGATCAAGCTTACAAGTGGATTGGAGAAGTTCACCAAGGGCCACAACCTCCAAAGTGAGCTCTTAATGAACACTATCATGAAGACCGACAAGTCCGACATTGGGTTCAAGGAGAACCAAATCATGAAGGCCAAGGTCAAGATAGAAGCCAAGAACTACTACAAGAACAAGGCCATGAGAAGCAACTATGACACACCAAAGCCCAAGCCCAAGAAGTGCTATGGATGTGGTCAAGAGGGTCACTTTGAATCCCAATGCAAGACTCCACCTCCCAAGACCTTGCCCAAGCACATAAGGCCTTTCGCTCATGATGCACACTTCATCATCAACAAGGACTCCAAGGGTAGACCACAAGTTGTGTTTCTCGGTCCTAAGATGAAGAACAAGCCCAAAGTGCTATGGGTTGCTAAGGAGTTGGTAGATAAGGCTATGGGACCTCGCCAAGTGTGAGTTCCCAAACAACAAGCTTAACTTCAAGTTGCTTGTGTGTAGGTGAACTACAAGACCAGTGGAAGTCATTGGGTGATTGATAGTGGATGCACTCAACATATGACCGGTGACTCCCAGATGTTCACCACACTCGAGGAAGATTGTGAAGGGCAAGACAAGATCACCTTTGGGGACAATTCAAAAGGCAAAGTGCAAGGCCTAGGCAAAGTGGCAATCTCAAATGATCAATCAATATCAAATGTCTTGCTAGTACAATCTTTGAGCTTTAACTTGCTATCGGTGGGACAACTATGTGATCTTAGTTTCCAATGTCTCTTCACTCCAAGTGAGGTAGTTGTGTCCAAGATTGAAGATTCATCATTGATATTCAAAGGGTTTCGGCACAACAATCTCTACCTAGTGGACTTCACCTCAAATGAAGCTAGTTTGCAAACATGTCTATTCTCTAAGAGTTCTTTGGGTTGGCTATGGCATAGAAGATTAGCACATGTGGGAATGTCAACTTTGAAGAAGCTTGTCAAGAAGGAGTTGGTTAGAGGTGTGAAGGATGTTGTGTTTGAGAAGGACAAACTTTGTAGTGCATGTTAAGCCGGCAAGCAAGTGGCAAACACTCATCCAACCAAAGCTTTCATGTCAACCTCAAGAGTCCTAGAGCTACTTCACATGGATCTATTTGGACCTACCACCTATTCTAGCCTTGGTGGCAATCTTTTTTGCTTGGTGGTAGTTGATGACTACTCTAGGTACACTTGGGTGTTCTTTCTTCAAGACAAGGGAGAAACTCAATCAATATTCAAGAAGTTTGCAACTAGAGCCCAAAATGAGTTTGATGTGAAGATCAAGAAGATAAGAAGTGACAATGGGACCGAGTTTGTGAACACCAAGATTGAAGACTATTGTGATGAAGTTGGGATCAAGCATGAAGTGTCCGCCACCTATACTCCTCAACAAAATGGTGTAGTAGAAAGAAAGAACCGGACACTTATCACTCTTGCAAGATCAATGCTTGATGAATACAACACCCCCGAGAAGTTTTGGGCCGAAGCAATCAACACCGCATGCTATGCGGCCAACCGGTTATTTGTCCAAAGGCTTCTCAAGAAGACCCCCTATGAGCTTGTGAATGGGAAGAAACCGGATATATCCTTTTTCCGAGTGTTTGGTTGCAAAGTGTACATCTACAAGAAGCGCCAACACTTAGGCAAGTTCCAAAGGAGATGTGACATTGGTTTCCTAGTTGGATATTCACTTAAATCCAAGGCATACCGTGTATTTAACAAAGCCACCGGCTTAGTTGACGAAACGTATGACTTGGAGGTTGATGAAACTAATGGCTCTCAAGAAGAGCATGAAAATCTTGATGATGTAGGTGATGAACCCTTGAGGGAGGCTATGAAGAATATGCCCATTGGTGCAATCAACCCACAAGAGGTGGAAGAAGTTGAAGATGATGCAAATCAAGAACCCTCTCCACCTCACACGCCTCAAGTTGATGAAGAACAAGTGAGGGAAGCACAAGAAGATACCTTCATCCCTCAAGAACAAGCCGAGGCTCAAGCTAGTGATGTTGATGCACCACAACCTCCTCCCCAAGTGACTAATAGAAGATCTACACCTATGCTTCAAGCTCATCCACAAGACCTCATCATAGGGAGTCCATCAAGGGGGGTAACAACTCGATCTAAACTTGCTTCTTATGTTGAACATCACTCCTTTGTTTCCTTTGTTGAGCCTTCTAGTGTGGAGAATGCACTTGCGGATCCGGATTGGTTAAATTCCATGCACGAAGAGTTGAACAACTTCATCCGGAACGAAGTGTGGACACTAGTAGAAAAGCCCAAAGGAGTAAGAATCATTGGCACCAAGTGGGTGTTTAGGAACAAGCAAGATGATCAAGGCATGATTGTGAGAAACAAGGCAAGATTGGTGGCAAAGGGGTTCTCCCAAGTTGAAGGCTTGGATTTTGGGGAAACCTTTGCACCGGTTGCAAGACTAGAAGCCATTCGTATCCTTTTGGCATATGTTTCACATCATAAAATGAAACTTTTTCAAATGGATGTGAAGAGTGCCTTTCTAAATGGTTTCATCAATGAACTTGTTTTTGTCTCACAACCTCCCGGGTTTGAAGACCCAAATTGTCCTAATCATGTGTATAGGTTGTCCAAGGCACTCTATGGATTGAAGCAAGCTCCATGAGTTTGGTATGAGAGGCTAAAGGACTTCCTACTCAAGAAGGGCTTCAAGATCAGGAAAGTGGATACCACACTCTTCACCAAGGTGCTAGATGGAGAGATCTTTGTTTGCCAAGTGTATGTCGATGACATTATATTTGGGTCAACAAACCAAGATCATAGCAAGGAATTTGGTGCATTGATGTCCAAGGAGTTTGAGATGTCAATGATTGGCGAGCTAACCTTCTTCCTTGGCTTCCAAGTGAAGCAATTGAGGGAGGGCACCTTCATATCTCAAGAGAAGTACACTTATGATGTGCTCAAGAAATTCAAGATGGAGGATTGCAAACCAATCAAGACCCCAATGCCTACTAATGGGCATCTCGATCTTGATGAGGGAGGTAAACCGATTGACCAAACTCTCTATCGTTCTATGATCGGTAGTTTACTTTACCTCACCGCATCTAGGCCGGATATCATGTTTAGTGTGTGTATGTGTGCTAGGTTTCAAGCAAACCCTAAGGAGTCACACCCTTGTGCGGTTAAAAGAATCCTTAGGTACTTAAGGCACACCCCTAGCATGGGTCTTTGGTATCCCAAAGGAGCTCCCTTCCAACTAGTTGGCTATTCCGATTCGGATTACGTCGGGTGTAAGGTTGATAGGAAGAGTACCTCCGGCGGGTGCCACATGCTAGGAAGATCACTTGTTTCTTGGTCCTCAAAGAAGCAAAATAGTGTGGCATTGTCAACCGCCGAGGCGGAATACATTGACATGGGAGCAAGTTGTGCACAAATCTTATACATGACCCAAACACTCTTTGATTACGGCGTGTTTTTAAAAGAAGTTCCACTGTTGTGTGATAATGAAAGCGCCGTAAAGCTTGCAAACAACCCGGTTCAACACTCTCGCACCAAGCACATAGATATTCACCATCACTTTCTTAGAGATCATGTGGCTAGGAAAGACATAACACTAGTTGGAGTCAAGAGCGAAGATCAATTGGCGGATATCTTCACTAAACCACTCGATGAAACAACCTTTTGTAGGTTGAGAAGCGAGTTAAATGTGCTTGATCTCTCTAATTTCACTAAAAGATGAGTTTGTGTGAACCATGCATTCATATGTAATATAACATGTTTAATTTGGTAATGCACATAGGCTTGGCTAACGCGGTTAAGATAACCGCCCTCAAAGCGTGTGACAAAGCTTAACTGCGGTTTAAACTTGCAAGCAACCTAGATTCAAATTTTGTATTGCATAGCATATGCATGTGTGTTGTTTGTCGTTCCTTTTCGGTTAAGTTTGAGCATCCTCTGTGTTCGTCCACTTAGGGGGAGCATTCCAAGCTCAAGACACTTCTATACCCCTCTTGTGGCCATATGATGACTCCTTGGTGCTTCCATTCGAATATTTTGAGCTAAAAACTAAAATTAAGCCTATGGCAAACTATATGAAAATGAGTGTTTGAGAGATGGTTCTCATATCAAGTCCAATCAGGTGTTATTTGGATCTTATTGGGATTGGAACTTGGTTGGGAGAAAGGCACAAAAACAAAATTTGAAAAATTCTATTTAAAAGGCGTCGGACGCTACCGACAGACGCTCGGTGTCAATTGCCTCAGCGTCCGTCGCGATCGTCCGGAGATTAAAGTTGCCCGCTTACAGGGCGACGGACGCTCCTCCCAGCGTCTGTCGCCGAGCGTCCGTCGCGGTCAATGCGATTGGGCGTTTCAAATCTGTTCTGGAAGCCCGACGGACGATGCCGTCGGACGCTCTCCGAGCGTCCGTCGCGAACTTAACGGCGAATTTTTTTAAAAAAACCCCGACTCTTCCTCTGTTCTTCCCGTTCGCCGTTCAGCCGCAGTCAAACCCTAACCGCCGCCGTATCTTCCTGCGCCGCCGTTGGACCCCTCCTGCGCTGCCAGCTCCACCTCCCTGCGCCGCCGTTCCTCCCTGCGCCGCCGCGCTACTCCACCCAGCGCCGCCATCCCTGCCCTACGCCGCCACTCCTCCCAGCACTGCGCCACCGTGCCACCACTCCACTCCACGCCAGAGCCCCTCTCCACTACACCGCCTCCGATCCCCTGCGATTCCAGCTGTGCAGGACCTCCTTTGCCGACGAGCTCTCCTCCAAGCCCTGTTGGAGGTTGATTGATCACGTTTGCATGTCAAGGTGAAATTCACTCCTGAGACTTTCTTTCTAGATTGCCAATCACCCTGCCAACCCTAAACCAACCATCATCTCTCTGCCTTGATTAGACTGCGGATTGCGGATTGCGGATAGACGACCAGAGGATCTTTCCCCTTCTCTTGATTTGGTCAGGGTTCGAGGTATGAAACGGCAAAATCGATCTCTGTTTCTTATCTACTTCTTTTCACTCTCTAGTCACTCTCTTCTCTAGCTTAAATGCTTATGGTTATACTCCTATCTATTTCTCACGAGCAGGGTCAGTTGATCAGAGAATCTGAGGGTCAGAGCAGTGACAGTGAACTCGGGGCAAAGCCCGCGAGTACGGATCGAGGCAAAGCCTCGCAAGGACAGTCCAGGGCCGGCGTGCCACTCTTACAGTTGTTTGGTTCTATGGTCTGTCAAAGGTTCATTGTCAGTGGTTGATTGGAAGTGAGCTTGTGGTTTTGAGTGTTGAGGATTCTTGTCAGCGATTTGGTTTGCAAAAGTTTGGTAGATGGCAAGAACGAAGAATGTCGGTCCCGTTCCCGGTAGTGGTGGTGACCCTCCACCTCCACCGCGTCCACCCACTGACCGGGGAAAGGGAAAGCAAAAGGTTATATCACGGAAGCGCAAGAGGCCTTTGATGGATCCAGACTCGGCAACAGCGCTCGCAGTGGCAGAGGCCGCCGAGATAGCAGAGCGAGGAGGACGTCACGCCGGTTTGAGGCTCTCGCCTCGCCGTGGAGCGCGTCGTGAGTCCCTTCCACGTCCAGAGTCAGAGCACGTCGAGGCCACTGAGGCAGAGGAGACAGTGTCAGTCCCAGAGACTGAGCCGACAGAGGCCACGGGCCACTCTTCTATTGGTGAGTTGATGAGCCGTCGAGTTACCCGATCCAGAAGCTCAGGTGCACCACCTAGTCCTCCAGGACCTCAGCTCCCAGACCCAGTGAGGCACCAGTTCGAGTGCTTACAGCGAAGCAAGTCCAGCTACTTCGTTTCGTCGACTTCCAGTCCTGGTTCCCACCTCAGAGGGACCCCCGTGCCGGACGAGACTTCTACACCACAGTGCACGCGGACTTCTACAGAGCATATATCGACACTGATGCTCCTCTTAGGGCTCACAGGGTGTGCCCATCTGCCCATATAGAGGGGATCGGTGGTCTAGAGATCCTGTAGCACCTCCAGTATATCTAGGGTCTGACAGATCTGATGGGACGGTCAGGGGCATATCAGAAGGATTGGGTATATCAGTTCTACGCCTCTCTATGGATCTCACCTGATCACGAGTTCCTCCACTTCGGATTTCAGGGACGTGATTTCAGGGTTACAGCAGCACGGTTCAGAGAGCTCTTTCTCCTAGAGTCCTCTCCTACGAGGATCCACAGTCTTTGCTATGGGGATCAGGAGGCCCCTCGCCGACCTCACGATGGTATAGTGCCATCCACGGACTTCGTGAGGCCGTGCTTTCAGCAGCCGTTCACTGAGGGTTCGAGCCGTACGCCATGTGACCTCACTCCTTTAGCTCGGATCCTCCACGAGGTTCTTAGACGTACTATCCTCCCTCGGATTGGAGCTCGGGATACTATCACTCGCCTACAGCTTTGGCTCCTGGCTCATATTGTCCGGAAGGAGAAGTTCGACCTCTGGGATTTGATAGTGAGCGAGCTTGAGGATATCATAGCCGCCGGGTTCAGGGGTCACTGGCAGCTGCAGTTTGCTCATTGGATCTCTTATTTGATAGTTGCCAAGACTAGGTCAGGTGCCATGAGAGTCACTCTTACGAGGTTAGCTACAGAGTTTCCCATATATTCGATGAGTCAGCTCGTGATACATGGAAACTTGCCTCGCCCCAGCAGAGCTACAGACCAGGCACGAGGTAGGCCGGTGTGCCACCATAGTCGGCAGAGATCACAGATGCTACAGTTGAGCGGATTGCTCAGGCAGAGCTGGCAGATTTAGATGCTGAGATTGACACAGCTGTTGAGACAGTCTATCGAGAGGACCTAGACTCTGACAGTTCTGACGAGGACTATCAGCCGGTGCGTGAGTATACACCGATGACTCATGACCACGAGGAAGGAGGGCCAGGCACAGCCACAGCAGCTCCAGCTCCAGGTTCCAGCACCTCTGAGGCTACTTTGCTTACTATCTTGTCGAGGATGCAGGAGGAGCAGTCTCATCAGGCAGAGGAGCAGAGACGACAGACTGCAGATTTACGGAGGCTTACAGAGCAGCAGCTGGCAGCTCAGGCACAGACACAGGCCAGACAGGACGAGTTCCAGCGCCAGTTCTTAGCCTATCAGCTGTAGCAGGCAGAGATCCAGAAGACCCAGACGTTGTTACTTGAGCGTCTTCTGTCTTCTAGCTCTGGGCAGACTTCCACTCCACAGTTTCAGTTGCCCGGCGTCTCACAGCAGCAGCAGTTCACCTCACCTCCACAGCAGCCTCCAGTAGTTGTGGTTCCGACTCCAGCGTTACCGTCCGGAGGACAGCAGAGTCAGACACCAGCTACCCTTTCGTTCCAGGCACCAGTCTCTCCCGTGTATCAGTCTCCGAGGACCCAGGTGTCCTCGTGGTTAGCTTTGCCCGGTGAGTTTCAGACAGGATTCACTCCTACTCGGGGAACTACCATAGCAGAGGCCTCGCGAGATCTCTCAGCTTCCTACCTAGAGATCACGGGACAAGACTCCCCAGGAGTAGCTCAGCCAGTCTCACCAGCTCCAGTGGTTGCAGTAGATCCTCCGGCGACGGGCACCCACATGTCTTCAGTTGCCTCGTCAGAGATCGCTCCTGAGCAGTCTGCGCAGACAGTCACCACACCTCCGGCTGCAGTTCAGACCGATGACATCTCACTAGCCGCTGAGACAGCTGTTATAGAGGGTGAGACAGTTACAGTGGCAGTATCCTCTCCTCTTCAGACACAGCCAGCAGAGGTTGCAGCAGCAGTGTCACTAGTTGCACTAGCGGTGACACCTTCCCCCTCGCCTCGAGTATTCACTCGTCGGGTTAACAGGCCCGCTACTACAGAGGCAGGACCGTCAGAGGCACCAGCTGAGCCGCAGGGGGAGTCCGTTCAGACCGCAGCTCCAGAGGTCACTCCAGCTGCACCTACACTTGCAGAGGACGAGGCAGATGATGAGTCAGACGAGTCAAACCTTCAGGACTTCATCATGCTCGGTCGCAAGGCTGCAGCTCCTCCACCTTCTTCTCCAGCCCCAAACGCTTAGTTTTTGGTGCTAGACGCCAAAGGGGGAGAGAGGGTCGAGTATAGAGATAGGGGGAGGGATTTGGATCTTTGTATGCTTATTTTCCCCGTACTCTTTCATCATGTCTCTTTTATGCATTTGTTTATATGTGTGATGTGATGATTACTTTGTTTGATGTTTATATGGTTGCATGTGACAAACTCTTGATTATCTCTAATATATCTTGTGAGTTGTCTCGTGTTTCATGATATATCTATGCTTAATGATAATTAACCTTCCGCACTATACTCCGATATATCCTTTGAGAATATCATGAGGTACTTCTTTTTCATTCATATCTATGAGTACCATGATTTGTGATTTGGTTTGGGTGAGCAAGTATGCTTCTTTACAAATTCACTAACCCTTGCTCAACCATTCCAAGTCACCATAAAATCTAAAACATAACTCTTATCCATACTTGAGGTTCTATTGTCATCAATCACCAAAAAGGGGGAGATTGAAGAATCATTGCCCTAGTTGGTTTCGGTGATTAACGACAATTAGAGATTATTATGGCTAACGTGTGTTTTGCAGAGGCTATGCGTAACTTAGCCATAGTGATCAACAAGAATGGGCATTTATGGTCATCACTTAGCCCCCAAGATGGATATCGTTTCGGATTTCAAGGAGACATGATGAAGACCCTAGAATGATAGGCTAAGTGTCATAAGGTGATGAAGGGCACTTAGAAATAGATAGGGCTTCTCTTTTTATCTTTGACTGTACTATTAAGAGGGGTTGAGATTAGTAGCTTGACTTAGGAAAGCTTCTTGACTTAGGTGTGGTGCACACTTGACTTCCTTAGCTCTAAGCAAGCCTACGTTGACCGTAAGATAGCCTAGAACAACTTCCATTTTCATCGCGACGAAAAACGAAGTTGATAAAACTGTTTTCTGGGCGTCGGACGCTCCTGACGGGGGCGCCGGACGCTGTCCGTCGCGTCGGACAAAGGCGTCGGACACTGAGTGGTTGAGTCCACAACGTCCGTCGACCTTCCAGTGGAGATGTTTTCTGGCTAAGTTTTTCAGGGTCCGTCGGACGCTGTCCGTCGGCCAAGCGTCGGACGCTGGGAAGAGCGTCCGTCGACCTTCCAGAGAGGCTGTTTTTCAGCCCAAGCCAGAGTGTTGCGTCGGACGCTGGGATGAGCGTCCATCGCCTAGTGACGTAGCATCCGTCGCTGGGAACAGTGTGTCAGAACTAGCCGTTGGGCAGGGCGTCGGAGCGTCCGTCGCCCAAACTATGAACAGAAACTAGCCGTTGGGGCATGCGATGGACCGTCCGTCGCCTAGTCGACAGAGCGTCCGTCGCCAACTTAAGTTGCCAGCCAGAGGCAGTTTTCAGAGGGTCTATTTATAGCCCCTCCCACTTCTCTCCCATCTCGCCTTTGCTCATTTGAGTTGCTGAGTTTGTTGAGAAGGTTGGGAAGAGAGCAAGAGCCCTAGAAAGAGAGAGTGATTCGCGAATCCATCCATCCTCTCTCTAGTTTCATCCAAGAGTTCAAGTGTGCATCCTCTAGTTGTGCAGCTTGAGTGAGTCAAGTGAAGATCGAGGCTTGTTACTCTTGGTGATCGACATCACCTAGACGGTCTGGTGGTGCTCGGAGAAAGGTGATCGCCGGAGGATTGTCGGCGGCCCTTCTCCATCGACGTTTGGAGATCGGTTGTGGGTGATTCACCGAGCCGGAGTGGCGAAGAATCAGCCCGTAGAGAACACTCATCCCTTGCGCAGGATTGAGGGGGAGCTATACCTTGCGAGGTGCTCCAACGAGGACTAGGGGGGAGTGTCGACTCCTCGATACCTCGGCAAAACATCGCTGTGTCAAGCATCTCTTTCCCTAGCTCATACTTACCGCATTACTTTCTACACTTGTCTTTCAATTCTTACTAGAATTGTGTAGGAAGTTTTCGCTTTCCATTGACTTGCTACCGCTTTCTAGCTAGGACACACAAGCGGTAGGCACTAGGGGGTTAATTGGCTCTTTATAGGTTTAATTCCTGTTTAGAAATTAAAAAGAGCCCAATTCACCCCCCCCCTTCTTGGGCATCTTGATCCTTTCAATAGGAGGTGGGGGTCAGGGCTCTAATCACTGGGTTGATTACCGAGCTACAGTACCCACCGACACCTAAACCCTAATCCGATCCAAGGGACGCTGCAAGTGACGGGAAGACCTCCGCCGCCGCTACTACGATGACCACGACGCCGGTGCCGTCCCTGACTCCGGCGACGTCCCCGACGACCACGCAGTACACTCCAGGCGCCATGGCGGATCAGACCAAGACGCCGGGATCAGCTGATGGTGGTAACCTATCACTAATCCCCTCTTCCTACCTCTGTCTTCTCAGATCCGTCAAACTACGTCTATTCTAAGTATTGCAACCCTGCTAATCTACTGTTAGTTGATCCCTAAGTTCTATCATTTAGTTCTTATATATTCTCAAGTATATTTTGGTAATATTGTTGGATTCTAAAATCTCATTCTAGAATCTAAAGTGTTGTATCTCCTCCTTATTTTCGCACCTCTATCTCATTTTTAATATGAGATCCAAATATGACCTAAACTGTAAACTTTGAGAGTAATACTAGCGTCGACGGGCATATTAGCGCTGGCTGGACGCCACCCGCGAGGCCGCTCGACGGCGGCGCGCTCAGCCAAGGGCGAGCACGCGCGCTGGCGAGGGGGCCCGCGGCGGCGCCACTCTTCTTTCCTCGCGTCGTCAGGCCGTTGCGCGTCGCCGTCGCGCCGAGTCGGCGCCGCCGCGCGAGAGAGAAAGGAAAGGATGGGGAGAATGAAATTAGGGTTCAAGGGGAGGCCGACGGATGCGGGTTTTGATCTCGCGAAACATATGCTCGGCTGTTCGATCGTCTAACCCTTGATCGGACGGCCAGCCTTCAGCCGCCGCTTAGATGTGCCTCGCAGCCCAGGTGGGTGCCGCACGCAGAGTCCGCGGGCCGAAAGCACGGCTAGGCTCAAAGTGGAGCGCCGGCCTACATAAGTGCACAGTGCCGTTTTTCCATTTAGTTTTTCCAGAAAATCAGTTTAAGCAATTTTGATTAGATTAGTTTCAAATCTTTGTTAAATTTTGACCCAACGTGATGAATTTTACAGAGAAATTATTAGCATATGTTCTGGAAAATATTAGAATTAGAATTAATTTAGTCACATTTTTTCCGCTGCTGAGTATTTATTTTGTTCTCTAATTAAATTGAAACCAACGAGCGAATTTAATTTTGGAGCAATTTTAAGTTTATAAATTTTTGTAATATTGTTATTATTAACCAACGTTGTTGATATCAATATTATAATTACTTAGTCCATAAGTTAATTCTACATTATTTCTAATTTTACCCAACGGTAATATAGTTTCAATGTTGAAGAGGATTGTATGTATTAATTTTGACCAACGTTGTTTTAATACATGCAATTTTCATGTTAGATATTTATTTTGATTTAGTTTTATCACCTAATATTATATGAATTTCAGGATTTAGCAGTTGGATCTCGATGATTCCACCGCTCACCGGGACCAACTATAAGCTTTGGTGTGAGCAGTATGAATTAGCTCTTGTCATGACAGAGAACGACTTAGCTCTCACTTCACCATGCCCTAATGAACCGGTTGCACCGGTGAGGGAAAATGATGAGGCTGATGAGGCGTTTGCTACACGCAACCGCAATCATGCAGATGTAAGAATGTCCTATGATCTTAACAAAGGTCTATGGGACAAATCAAATAAGAAATGTTTGACATTAGCTAAGGCAACTATCTCAGAGCCAATCAGGGGCTCACTTCCTGAGTGCACTACTGCCACTGAGTACTTAGAAAGAGTTAAAACTCAGTTTCATGGAACTACTAAGAGTCAAGCTAGCACGCTTATTAGAGAGTTCGTAACTAAGAAATACACTGGTGGTGGTATTAGAGAGCACATACTGTTGGTATTTCTTATGACTATTGGATAAATCCGCAAGCGCACAGATTATACCGATGTAGCACTTCACCGGGAGTATTCTAGGTATCGTATTTTCCTCAGGGAACGATAGTGATCTAACTAGGATTAAAGATATGTCCTATGATGGATCAAGGGAGACTATGATAACTGGATTGAGAGGTTCGATATAGCAAAGATATCTAATAAGGTATAGCTGGTTATACTGGCTTTATCAGCCCTTCTCTTGCAGGAGGCGATGGGATAGATCAGAAAGAGGGCAAAACTCTAATCGGACCACGCCATCATGTTGTATTGAGGCCCTACCTTTTTAAGAACTTATTTTACACACGTGGTGGAATACAAAGACTAGATAGAGTTGTCACCTTCTACTAGCATCCACAAACAATCCGTGCCATAAGCGGTTTACAAAGGTAAGATGTAGTATATACACCATGTCTACACTATTCTTACTACTTTAACCCCAGGTAAGGACTAAAGCACTCTACTTAAATTAAAGCGATGAACAAGCGGGAAAAGATGTATATCAGCTATGCCAGAAGTAGAATATCGAATACTATAAAGAACTCAGATGTATCACTTACAAGTGCTGAACTTACAAGAGAATCGCATCCGCTGAGGTACAACTCGGAGAAGACGCCAGACGGGCCCGACTCTCCTCCAGGCTCTCCTCACTCTCCTCCAACTAGCATAGCACTACTACAGAGCTCCGCTAAGATACTAAGGAGTAGTTTCTCCAATGAGGCATGAGTGAGAGTGAGGGCCTAGGGGGTATTTATAGCTAGAGGTGGAGTAGGGGCTACTCCGGTGCCACGTCAGCGATCCGCGCCACCTCCATCCGCCACCGTAGGATGAAACCGTCATTGTAACCGTCTTAAATCAACGGGGGAGATCAAGTGGATGCATGGCGGCATGTAGGGAGTCAGTGGGGAGGTCGGTGCACCTTTTGGGCACATGACCTGGTTCGGCCGAACCCAATGGCAGGTGGGCCCTGCCACTTTTCCCTCATGAGGTGTCCCCACAGCACAAGGATCATGTGGGTGGCATGTGGGCCCATAGGGTGGTTCGGCCGAATGTCTTTTGTGGCCAAATGGGCTCATCTTTCGCAGGTGGCTTCTAGACATAATGCCTATCATGATGGTGTATGCCTTTTACACATTTGCCATACTTGGAAATATGTCATGTTGGGTCTATGGATCCTCGTGCTTTGATCCAGAACCGTTGAGAGGTAGCACACTTGGATCCAAGGGATAGAAAGTGCTTTGGAGAGTGTTACTTGGATCATGAGAGGCTTGGGAGGTCTAGTGGCCCCACAAGGTGGTCGGTCGACCCCCTAAGTGGGCCCACTAGCTCCCAAAAGTCTCCATTTGTCATTACCTGCACTCAAATAGTCATGGGACATGTGGAACTAGTTATTGAGTAAATTATGTTCATGCTATTCTTGTTTTCCTTTGAATATGAGGATGTTGACGGTGTTTTGATGGTGATAAAATAGCTTGTAATTACCATCAACACATACTGAGAATGAACACCTTGGCAGCTAAGCTCGGATCAATGAACATGGTTCTTCCAGATCCATTTGTCATTCATGTGATTTTTACGTCTCTGCCAAAGTACTATGAGGCTTTTGTTGTGAACTACAACATGGCCCCTGAGGATTGGACCATAGATAAGCTCATTGGTCAGTGTGTGCAGGAGGAGGAGAGACTTAAGGATTCACGTGGAGACTCTGCTCTCTATGTGAATGATAATAAGAGAAAGATTTACACTAAGAATGCCAGACCACAAGGGAAACCAAAATGGGATGGCAACTCTTCCTCCAGTGCTCAGGGAAACCAAAGGGAGGGAAAGGCCCCTGTGAATGAGAATAAGCTTCCGGGTGAAATTAGACAACCTAATGGAAACCGTGGTGGCAAGAAGCCTTGGCTAGATGTTGATCAGTGCCTCTTCTATGAGAAGCGAGGCCATATGCAAAAGCATTGCATCGGTTTCATGAAGTTCACTTTTCGTTCCTTCTTTGCATCGAAACTTAATAAGTGTGTCTAAGTTAGATGATGATGGATTGGCCTGCCATTTTGGAGATGGCAGATGTAAGATATTTTTTAATAATCAGTGTGTTGGTCTTGCCCTTCGACAAGACAAACTTTATTTATTATCAGTTTCTGAGAATGCGAATGTCATATCCACTGAGAATAAGAATTGTTCCTCAACTACAAATGTAAGTAGAAAACGTAAGAATATTCAGGTTGATTCTTCGAAATTATGGCATTGCAAATTAGGCCATATTTCAAGGGGGAGAATTGATAGATTAGTCAAAGCTAAAATTCTTCCGCCATTACAACTTTCAGAATTAGATCAATGTGTTGATTGTGCTAAAGGTAAGTACGTTAAGAAAATTAAGAAAGATGCCAAACGAAGTGCAGGAAATTTAGAAATAATTCACACAAATATATGTGGACCTTTTCCTGTTAAGAGTGTGGATGGTTATGATTCATTCATAACTTTCACTGATGATTATTCACGTTATGGCTATATTTATCCAATAAGAGAAAGATCAGAAGCTTTAGATAAGTTTAAGATATTTAAGGTAGAAGTAGAAAATCAGCACAATAAGAAAATTAAGATTGTAAGATCATACCGTGGTGGGGAATATTATGGGCGACATACCCCGTATGGCCAAATTCCGGGACCTTTTGCAAAGTTCCTTCAGGAAAATGGCATAGTTGCCCACTATTCCATGCCAGGTGAGCCTCAGTAAAATGGAGTGGCTGAGAGAAGAAACCGTACCTTAATGGATATGGTAAGAAGTATGATTAGCTACTCTACTTTACCGGTAAGCTTATGGATGGAGGCATTAAAAACCGCTATTCATATTCTTAATCGTGTACCAAGTAAGTCGGTGCCTAAAACACCGTATGAGTTATGGACAGGCAGAGTACCCTCACTTAAGCATTTAAGGGTGTGGGGCTGTCCAGCTGAGGCTAAAGTATTTAACCCAAATTTAGGTAAGTTAGATCCTAAGACAGTTAGCTGCCATTTCATTGGCTACCCAGACAGGTCAAAAGGTTACCGCTTTTATTGCCCTGACAGGCATACTAAGTTTGTGGAAACCAGACATGCTGAGTTCTTAGAAGATCTTATGATCAGGAAGAGTAAAGTAGCACAAGAGATTGGTTTAGAGGAGAAAAGGGTTCATTCCCCTACTCCAATGTTTCAACAACCATACTTCGTGCTACCTATTGCTGCGGGAACCACAGTGTTAGACACAGTGGTGCCAGCACCTGTTGTTGATCCTCCATTGCCGACGCTTAATGAGAATCAGGAACCTGTCCTTCAGGATCCATTAGAACCACATATCGTGCATCAGGAAGAACCACATCAGCCCCAAATAGCGTCAAATAATGAGAATGTTAGAAGGTCACAGAGACTTAGAAGATCAGTTATATCAGATGATTATGAGGTTTATGAAACCGAAGAATTTCATATGGAGGATTATCCCATTACATATGAACAAGCCATGAAGAGTGAGCACTCTACAAGGTGGTTAAAGGCTATGAAGGATGAGATAAAATCCATGGATTCCAATAATGTTTGGGAACTAATGGAAATTCCTAATGGAGCTAAGAAGGTAGGTTCTAAATGGGTTTATAAAACTAAGTATGACTCCCTAGGGAATATTGAGAGGCATGAGGCCCGACTCGTGGCAAAGGGTTTTACGCAAAGAGAAGGAATCGATTACAATGAGACGTTTTCTCCTGTCTCTTATAAAGATTCTTTTAGAATAATAATGGCGCTAGTAGCACACTACAACTTAGAGTTACATCAGATGGATGTAAAGACGGCATTCCTTAATGGGGATCTTGAGGAAGATGTTTACATGGCACAACCAAAAGGTTTTATTGTGGAAGGAAAAGAAAACATGGGATGTCGCCTAAGGAAGTCCATTTATGGACTAAAGCAAGCTTCAAGACAGTGGTATTTGAAGTTTGATCAAACAATTAGAAAGTTTGGGTTTAAGACGAATGTAGAGGACAACTGTGTTTACGTTAAGTTTAAGAATGCTAAGTTTATTTTCTTAGTTCTATATGTGGATGACATTTTGCTTGCAAGCAATGATGTCAGTCTACTAATGGAAACAAAGAAGTTCTTGTCCTCACATTTCGACATGAAAGATCTCGGTGAAGCCTCTTTTGTTCTGGGGATTGAGATTCATCGTGATAGAAATAGAAGGGTTTTAGGACTGTCACAGAATGCATACATAGATAAGGTTCTTAAGAGATATAGTATACATAAGTGCAGTTCATCACCTTCACCCATTGTCAAGGGCGATAAGTATAGGGAACATCAGTGTCCCAAGAATAAAGTCGAGCTTGAGCAAATGAGATCAGTACCTTATGCTTCAGCTGTCGGAAGCTTACAATATGCTCAAATTTGTACTCGCCCTCACATATCATTCGTTACCGGATTACTTGGTAGATATCAGAAAAATCCAGGAGTAGCACACTGGACTTTAGTTAAGAAAGTCTTGCGTTATCTGCAAGGCACAAAAGGCTTCATGCTATGTTATAGTAAGACTAACTCACTAGAGATAGTGGGGTTTTCAGATTCAGATTATGCGGGAGATGGAAGAAGATCCACGTCAGGTTATGTATTCACTCTCGCAAATGGGGCTATATCGTGGAAGAGCTCCAAACAAAGCCACGTGACATCATCTACGATGTACGCGGAGTTTGTAGCATGTTATGAGGCCTCAGGGCAGGTGAATTGGTTTAAGAAATTCTTGTCTGGATTAAGAGTGGTAGACAGCATTGAGAGACCACTTAAGTTATACTACGATAATAATCCAGCAGTTGAATACACTCACAACAATAGGTCAAGTGGTGCTGCCAAACACATTGACATTAAGTATTATGTTGTGAAAAAGAGAGTTCAGGATCATCTTATAAGTCTAGAGCATATTAAGACAAACAATATGTTAGTGGATCCGTTCACAAAAGGCTTACCACCCAACGTGTTTATGTAGCAGGCATAGGTTTAAGGGAAAGCTTGTGACTCCTGAACACTTAGGGCCCTTAGTTAGAACTCTATTTCAAATTAGAGAGATGCACTGTAGCTGTCAAGTCCAACATAAATTTTCTTTTGTGATGATGAGACGAGCTCTATGCTTTTCTTTATAATGAGGTGGAGTAAAATAGTTAAGTTTTAAGTTAAGACTAAGATAAGATTAAGGTAAGATATTAGAAGAGATCAAGGGGGAGAATGTTAGTATTGATCTCTCTAATCTAATGGGTCCAACGGTCCATTAGGACCTTGACTCGCTCCTGATCGGGGAGCCCAGCCCATCTATGGCTGGAGGGCCCCTGTCACACAGCGTACATAAATAGGAGGTGGGGGTCAGGGCTCTAATCACCGGGTTGATTACCGAGCTACAGTACCCACCGACACCTAAACCCTAATCCGATCCAAGGGGCGCTGCAAGTGACGGGAAGACCTCCGCCGCCGCTACTACGACGACCACGACGCCGGTGCCGTCCCTGACGACCACGCAGTACACTCTAGGCGCCATGGCGGATCAGACCAAGACGCCGGGATCAGCTGATGGTGGTAACCTTTCACTAATCCCCTCTTCCTACCTCTGTCTTCTCAGATCCGTCAAACTACGTATATTCTAAGTATTGCAACCCTGCTAATCTACTGTTAGTTGATCCCTAAGTTCTATCATTTAGTTCTTATATATTCTCAAGTATATTTTGGTAATATTGTTGGATTCTAAAATCTCATTCTAGAATCTGAAGTGTTGTATCTCCTCCTTATTTTCCCACCTCTATCTCATTTTTAATATGAGATCCAAATATGACCTAAACTGTAAACTTTGAGAGTAATACTACCTGGCAATAAGGGGATGCGGGATGTTGGGCTCTAGTTTGAGTGGCCTTGGGTCAGCCTTGGCTCTAGTCTGAAGTTGACTCAAGAAAAAAAAACTAGTGCCTGGTTTGACCACTACACGCATTCTTTTGGTCATTTAAATCCTAAAATAGTATTTAAGTTCGTGCTCCACTTTATTTAAGAATTAAGAGCAGTATTTTTTGCATTTGACAAAAATAAGGTTATCACTTTTTTTAAAAAAAGAAATTTTTATTCTGATCTCTATAAGAGTTTTACACACAACAGTTTTTATTAGAAAATCAGCCTCTTGCTATTTTTTTAAGCTCTCAAAAAGCAAAATCAAACAAAGAGAAAACTGGTTAAACACTAAGCGTTAAGCTTTTTCACCGACGGCCATTCATGATGGTGAATATTTTCCATAGCCACAAGTCTCCATCATACGACATGCCTGTTTTAGAAAATCTTTTTTGCTCTTCTTCTACAGAGCCTTTCGGGTCCAATAAGTTGCCATAAAATCACCTGCAAATAAGAGTATAGCCGCTTTTTATTAAAATCCGGTCGTTTCTGAATGGTCAAATAAGGTTATCACTAGTATAGATAACATTTAATTATTATATTGACTTCATTTTGTAAGGTCCCTGTCACAATCTTGTTTCGGATTATCAGATTATGCAGCCAGCCTGTTGACTTCCTCCATATTCTCGAGTTTTCTGCTACTTAATGTGGTCACTCTCAATGAGCTAATTGCTTGAAAAGCCCAGCTGGATATCTACACATCCATCTGTTCTTTTCTCTGTATATAGTTTTGTTTTGAAGCACTTCTAAAGTTCCTTTTTCGTTACAATATATGATAAAGTGTTCCATTTACATATTTCTTTTCACTGTGCATGTTTGCTGCAGCATTGCAACTTATAGATATGTGCTAAAATGTCTTTTCATTGGATGGAATGCTGAAATGGCATTTAGATATTGGGCATAAACTAATGTATGGCCACGATGGCACTGTACTCTGACCTTGATTTGCACTTGGCGCATAATTGAAAAGGAAAAGTAAGAAGGGTCCACAAACTTCTTGGAATAAGTTGCTTTCACATAATTATGACAAGGATCTTCCCACGATCTGACTTTAGTATGTAACTCATGAGCACATAACCAATTTGTTGTTTGGCTCTAAGGAACAAGAATTAACTCTTCGCTGGGGTTCCACTTCCACGTGCTTTGTACCCCCTTCCAATTAAGAAGGAAACGTTGACGCTGGTACCTGCAGGTAGACATGGTCACGACGGTGTTCATAGATTATTCTGTTTTTACTCTTTCTGAGAGAAATATAATATTTAGTATAGTTTATCAACTGAGGAAAATGATGATGGAAGCTTTTATTTTGCCTACTATTTTTACTATAATTAAATTGGTTCAATTTATGAGAAAAGCTAGACCCAAAATCATATAAGGAAGGATACGTCGACAACTTCGATAAAACAACAAACACGACTAACGCCATTTTTTATGGAAGCAAACTAGGGAAAAAGCTTCATAAATATTGCTCTGTGAAAATAATTTGAACATGAGAAGCCTGACAAAAGATAACTGCAGTAGAAGTCCCTCAATTCGATCCACTAAACTGAACAACTAGCCGATCAAAGATGACCCAACACCAAAACTTGCTCATGAAAACATCAATGAGTGCATATGGAAACAACCAAAAACATATCAGCACAACAACTGATGAAAAACCCATAACTTGGTCATCATTGCTGAGCTTGCGGCACAAAATGTGACAAAAGCATCTCAGACTTGTAGGCTTGTAGCCAAAGTGCGACTAAAAGTGCATTTACCCCCTATGTGGGTTTTGGTGTATTAATGATATCTAGATTAGGGACTAACAAGTTTATTGAGTGATATCACAGTTATTAGTCCATTGAGAGATTTAATAAATAATGTTTTCAATGACATGACACCCCTCGGTTCGAAGTTTAAAAGGCTTTTGAGACTCAAGTGATTTAAACTTATTTTACATCTTTGAATTTGAGTTTAGGAATCGTCATACTACTAAGAGGGATGTCGCAAGCTCGGCAATGATGAATAATTAAAATCAACTGAGAGATACTCAAACACAACACAATCATTTTGAGCTAGTTTTGAAGTCTTCCCTCATTGCAAGTTTCGACAAGTGCCAAGAGTTTTGATGTTGGTTCATGCAGATCTGTCCAGGCTTTGTTGGCGTCGAAGGTTTGACAGTTGTCGAAAGCACCGATAGTTTGCGCATAGTTTTTCTAAGTTGAAGTTTGTCGGAGGTTCTGACACTCGTCGAAAGCATCAATGTTTGTGTGCGTGTAGACAGTGCTAGTAGTTTATCATAGGTTGCCTAGCTTCCACGCATGAAAAGTTCCGACGTTTATCAAAAGTTTTGACATCTCCATTTGCGCAAACTGAAAGTCCCTGTTTATACTATTTAGTGCACAAAAACTCTAGGAGCCTGAAGTTCCCACGCCAAATATCTAAAGTTCTGATAACCTCTCTTTAAACCGTTACTACTCATCCACTCATGACCAACCTTTAGACAAAAGACTTCCCTATTGAAAGGATCAAGATGCCCAAGAGGATGGGTGAATTGGACTCTTTTTAATTTCTAAACAAGAATTAAATCTATAAAGAGCCAATTAACCCCCTAGTGCCTACCGCTTGTGTGTCCTAGCTAGAAAGCGGTAGCAAGTCAATGGAAAGCGAAAACTTCCTACACAATTCTAGTATGAATTGAAAGACAAGTGCGGAAAGTAATGCGGGAATAAAGAGCTAGGGAAAGAGATGCTTGACACGGCGATGTTTTGCCGAGGTATCGAGGAGTCGACACTCCCCCCTAGTCCTCGTTGGAGCACCTCGCAAGGTATAGCTCCCCATCAATCCCGCGCAAGGGATGAGTGCTCTCTACGGGCTGATTCTTCGCCACTCCGGCTCGGTGAATCGCCCACAACCGATCACAAACGTCGATGGAGAAGGGCCGCCGACAATCCTCCGGCGATCACCTTCCTCCGAGCACCACCGGACCGTCTAGGTGATGTCGATCACCAAGAGTAACAAGCTTCGATCTTCGCTTGACTCACTCAAGCTTCACAACTAGAAGATGCACACTTGAACTCTTGGATGAACTAGAGAGAGGATGGATGGATTCGCGAATCACTCTCTCTCTAGGGCTCTTGCTCTCTTCACAACCTTCTCAACGAACTCAGCAACTCAAATGAGCAAAGGACAAGTGGGAGAGAAGTGGGAGGGGCTATAAATAGACCCTCTGAAAACTGCCTCGGGCTGGCATTTTAAGTTGACGACGGATGCTCTGTCGACTAGGCGACGGACGGTCCGTCGCATGCCCAATGGCTAGTTTCTGTTCATAGTTTGGGCGACGAACGTTCCGGCGCCTAGGCGACGAACGGTCCGACGCCCTGCCCAACGGCTAGTTCTGACACACTGTTCCCAGCGACGGACGCTACGTCACTGAGCGACGGACGCTCATCCTCAGCGTCCGACGCTACGCTCTGGCTAGGGTTGAAAAACACCCTCTCTGGAAGGTCGACGGACGCTCTTACCAGCGTCCGACGCCTGGCCGACGGACAGCATCCGACGGACCCTGAAAAACTTAGCCAGAAAACATCCTCTCTGGAAGGTCGACGGACGTTGTGGACTCAACCACCCAGCGTCCGACGCCTCTGTCCGATGCCGACGGACAGCGTCCGGCGCCCCTGCCAGGAGCGTCCGACGCCCAGAAAACGATTTTGACAACTTCGTTTTTCGTCGCGATGAAAATGGAAGTTGTTCTAGGCTATCTTACGGTCACCATAGGCTTGCTTAGAGCTAAGGAAGTCAAGTGTGCACCACACCTAAGTCATGAAGCTTTCCTAAGTCAAGCTACTAATCTCAACCCCTCTTAATAGTACGACCAAAGGTAAAAAGAGAAGCCCTATCTATTTCTAAGTGCCCTTCATTTCCTTATGGCACTTAGCCTATCATTCTAGGGTCTTCATCATGTCACCTTGAAAACCGAAACGATATCCATCTTGGGGGCTAAGTGATGACCATTTGAGCCCATTCTCCTTGATCACTATGGCTAAGCTACGCATAGCCTCTGCAAAACACACGTTAGTCATAATAAACTCTACTTGTCGTTAATCACCGAAACCAACTAGAGTCATGATTCTTTAATCTCCCCCTTTTTGGTGATTGACGACAATAGAACCTCGAGTATGGATAAGAGTTTTGGTTTAGATTTTATGGTGACTTGGAATGGTTGAGCAACGGTTAGTGAAGATGTAATGAAGCATACTTGCTCACCCAAACCAAATCACAAAACATGGTACTTATGAATGTAAAACAAGTACCTCATAATATTCTCAAAGGATGTGTCGGAGTATAGCGCGGAAGCTCAAATAACGTTTAAGCATAGAGATATATCATGAAACATGAGACAACTCACAAGATATATTAGTGATAATCAAGAGTTTGTCACATGCAACCATATAAACATCAACCAAAGCATTCATCACATCAACCATATAAACAAATGTATGAAAGTAGACATGATGAGAGAGTACGGGGAAATAAAGCATACAAAGATCCAAATCCCTCCCCCTATCTCTATACTCGACCCTCTCTCCCCCTTTGGCGTCTAGCACCAAAAACTAAGAGTCTGGGGCTGGAGAAGAAGATGGAGGAGTTGCAGCCTTGCGATCGAGCATGATGAAGTCCTATAGGTCTGACTCGTCTGACTCATCATCTGCCTCGTCCTCTGCAAGTGTAGGTGCAGCTGGGGTGGCCTCTGGAGCTACGGTCTCAACTAACTCCCCCTGAGGCTCAGCTGGTGCCTCTGACGGTCCTGCCTCAGTGGTAGCGGGCCTGGGAACCTGACGAGTGAATACTCGAGGCGAGGGGGACGGTGTCACTGCAAGTGCCACTAGGGACACTGCTGCTGCAACCTCTGCAGGCTGAGTCTGAGCTGGAGAAGACACGGCCACGGTAACTGCCTCATCTGCCAAAGATATAGCATCCGTTTGAACTGCAGCTGGAGGAGTAGTGACTGTTTGTGCTGACTGCTCAGGAGCGATCTCCGACGAAGCAACTGAGGACATATGAGTGCCTGTCGCCGGAGGATCCACTGCAACTGCTGGAGCTGGTGTGACTGGCTGAGCTGCTCCTGGGGAGTCTTCTCCCGTGATCTCTAGATAAGACGCTGACAGATCTCTTGAGGCCTCTGCTAAGGTAGTTCCCCTGGTAGGCGTGAATCCTGTCTGGAACTCTCCGGGTGAACCTATCCAAGAGGACACCTGGGTCCTCAGAGTCTGGTACTCAGGAGAGGCTGCTGGCTGGAACGGAGGAGTAGCTAGTGCCTGACTCTGTTGTCCTCTAGACGGTAACGCTGGAGTCGGCACCACAACCACTGGAGGCTGCTGAAGAGGTGAAGTGAACTGCTGCTGCTGTGAGACGCCGGGCAACTGGAACTGTGGAGTGGAGGTCTGCCCCGAGCTAGAGGCCAGAAGACGCTCAAGTAGCAGTGTCTGAGTCTTCTGGATCTCTGCCTGCTGCAGCTGATAGGCCAAGAACTGACGTTGGAACTCGTCCTGTCTGGCCTGAGTCTGTGCCTGAGCTGCCAGCTGCTGCTCAGTAAGCCTCCGTAAGTCTGCAGCCTGTCACCTCTGCTCCTCTGCCTGGCGAGACTGCTCCTCCTGCATCCTCGATAGAATAGTGAGTAAGGTAGCCTCTGAGGAACTGGAGCCTGGAGCTGGAGCTGCTGTGGCTGTGCCTGACCCTCCTGCCTCGTGGTCATGGGTCATCGGTGTATACTCACGCACGGGCTGGTAGTCCTCGTCAGAGCTGTCGGAGTCGAGGTCCTCTCTAAAGACTGTCTCAGCAGCTGTGTCAATATCTGCATCTAAGTCTGTCAGCTCTGCTTGAGCGATTTGCTCGACTGTAGCATCCGTGACCTCTGCCGACTCTGGTGGCACACCGGCCTACCTAGTGCCTGGTCTGTGAGCTCTGCTAGGGCGAGGCAAGTTCCCATGTATCGCAAGCTGACTCATCGAATAGACTGGGAACTCTGTAGCTGACCTCGTAAGGGTGACTCTCATGACACCTGACCCGGTCTTGGCAACTATCAAATATGAAATCCAATGGGCGAACTGCAGCTGCCAATGACCCCTGAACCCAGCAGCTATAATATCCTCGAGCTCGCTCACTATCAAGTCCCAGAGGTCGAACTTCTCCTTCCTGACAATATGGGCAAGGAGCCACAGCTGTAGGCGAGTGATCGTATCTCGGGCTCCAATCCGAGGGAGGATAGTACGTCTGAGAACCTCGTGGAGGATCCGAGCTAAAGGAGTGAGGTCACGTGGCGTACGGCTCGAACCCTCAGTGAACGGCTGCTGAAAGCACGACCTCACGAAGTCCGTGGATGGCACTATACCATCGTGAGGTCGGCGAGAGGCCTCCTGATCCCCATAGCAAAGACTGTGGATCCTGGTAGGTGAGGACTCTAGGTGAAAGAGCTCTCTGAAGCGTGCTGCTGTAACCCTGAAATCACGTCCCTGAAATCCGAAGTGGAGGAACTCGTGATCAGGTGAGATCCACAGAGAGGCGTAGAACTGATATACCCAATCCTTCTGATATGCCCCTGACTGTCCCATCAGATCTGTCAGACCCTGGATATACTGGAGGTGCTGCAGGATCTCTGGACCACCGATCCCCTCTATATGGGCAGATGGGCACACCCTGTGGGCCCTGAGAGGAGCATCAGTGTCTATATATGCTCTGTAGAAGTCCTCGTGCACTGTAGTGTAGAACTCTCGTCCGGCACGGGGGTCCCTCTGAGGTGGGAACCAGGACTGGAAGTCAACGAATCGAAGCAGCTGAACTTGCTTTGCTGTAAGTGCTCTGGCCTAGTGCCTCACTAGGTCTGGGAGCCGGGGTCCTGGAGGGCTAGGTGGTGCACCTGAGCCTCGAGAACGAGTCACTCGACGGCTCATCAGCTCTCCAATAGAAGAGTGGTCCGCGGCCTCTGTGGGCTCAGTCGCTGGGACTGGCTCTGTCTCTGCTGCCCCTGTAGCCTCAACGGGCTCTGTCTCTGGAGGTGGAGCAGCGACACAGTGGAGGTGAACGGCGGCGCAGGGGAGAAGCGGCGGCGCAGGTGCAGGCGGTGCTGGGGGAGAATCCCGCGGCGGTTAGGGTTAGGGCATAGCACGGCGGCGGACAAAACGGATCGGGAGAAACAGAGAAGGATCGAGGTTTTTAAAAAAAATCGCCGTTAAGTTCGCGACGGACGCTCCGTCGGTATGCGACGGACGCTCGGGAAGCGTCCGACGGCATCGTCCGTCGGGCTTCCAGAACAGATTTGAAATGCCCAATTGCATTGACCACGACGGACGCTCCGCGACGGATGCTGGGGTAGAGCGTCTGTCGCCCTGTTAACGGGCAACTTTGATCTCCGGACGATCGCGACGGACGCTGAGGCAATTGACACCGAGCGTCCGTCGGCAGCGTCCGACGCCTTAAAAATAGAATTTTTCAAATTTTCTTTTTGCGTCTTTCTCCCAACCAAGTTCCAATCCCAATAAGATCCAAATAACACTTGATTGGACTTGATATGAGAACCATCTCTCAAACACTCATTTTCAATTAGTTTGCCATAGGCTTAAATTTAGTTTTTAGCTCAAAATATTCGAATGGAAGCGCCAAGGAGTCATCATATGGCCACAAGAGGGGTATTGAAGTGACTTGAGCTGGAAAGCTCCCCCTAAGTGGACTATCATAGAGGATGCTCAAGAAACTTAACCGAAAAGAAAGGGCAAACAACACACATGCATGTGCTATGCAATACGAAATTTGAATCTAGGTTGCTTGCAAGTTTAAACCGCGGTTAAGCTTTGTCACACGCTTTGAGGGCGGTTATCTTAACTGCGTTAGCCAAGCCTATGTGCATTACCAAATTAAACATGTTATATTACATATGATGCATGGTTCACACAAACTCATCTTTTAGTGAAATTAGAGTGATCAAGCACATTTAACTCGCTTCTCAACCTACAAAAGGTTGTTTCATCGAGTGGTTTAGTGAAGATATCCGCCAATTGCTCTTCGCTCTTAACTCCAACTAGTGTTATGTCTTTCCTAGCCACATGATCTCTAAGAAAGTGATGGCGAATATCTATGTGCTTGGTGCGAGAGTGTTGAACCGGGTTGTTTGCAAGCTTTACGGCGCTTTCATTATCACACAAGAGTGGAACTTCTTTTAAAAACACGCCGTAATCAAAAAGTGTTTGGGTCATATATAAGATTTGTGCACAACTTGCTCCCATGGCAATGTATTCCGCTTCGGCGGTTGACAATGCCACACTATTTTGCTTTTTTGAGGACCAAGAAACAAGTGATCTTCCTAGCATGTGGCACCCGTCAGAGGTACTCTTCCAATCAACCTTACACCCGGCGTAATCCGAATCGGAATAGCCAACTAGTTGGAAGGGAGCTCCTTTGGGATACCAAAGACCCATGCTAGGGGTGTGCCTTAGGTACCTAAGGATTCTTTTAACCGCACAAAGATGCGACTCCTTAGGGTTTGCTTGAAACCTAGCACACATACACACACTAAACATGATATCCGGCCTAGAAACGGTGAGGTAAAGTAAACTACCGATCATAGAACGATAAAGAGTTTGGTCAATCGGTTTACCTCCCTCATCGAGATCCAGATGCCCATTAGTAGGCATTGGGGTCTTGATTGGCTTGCAATCCTCCATCTTGAATTTCTTGAGCACATCATAAGTGTACTTCTCTTGAGATATGAAGGTGCCCTCCCTCAATTGCTTCACTTGGAAGCCAAGGAAGAAGGTTAGCTCGCCGATCATCGACATCTCGAACTCATTGGACATCAATGCACCAAATTCCTTGCTATGACCTTGGTTTGTTGACCCAAATATAATGTCATCGACATATACTTGGCAAACAAAGATCTCTCCATCTAGCACCTTGGTGAAAAGTGTGGTATCCACTTTTCCGATCTTGAAGCCCTTCTTGAGTAGGAAGTCCCTTAGCCTCTCATACCAAGCTCTTGGAGCTTGCTTCAATCCATAGAGTGCCTTGGACAACCTATACACATGATTAGGATAATTTGGGTCTTCAAACCCGGGAGGTTGTGAGACAAAAACAAGTTCATTAATGAAACCATTTAGAAAGGCACTCTTCACATCCATTTGAAAGAGTTTCATTTTATGATGTGAAGCATATGCCAAAAGGATACGAATGGCTTCTAGTCTTGCAACCGGTGCAAAGGTCTCCCCAAAATCCAAGCCTTCAACTTGGGAGAACCCCTTTGCCACCAATCTTGCCTTGTTTCTCACAACCACGCCTTGATCATCTTGCTTGTTCCTAAACACCCACTTGGTGCCAATGATTCTTGCTCCTTTGGGCTTTTCTACTAGTGTCCACACTTCGTTCCGGGTGAAGTTGTTCAACTCTTCGTGCATGGCATTCACCCAATCCGGATCCGCAAGTGCATCCTCCACACTAGAAGGCTCAACAAAGGAAACAAAGGAGTGATGTTCAACATAAGAAGCAAGTTTAGATCGAGTTGTTACCCCCCTTGATGGACTCCCTATGATGAGGTCTTGTGGATGAGCTTGAAGCATAGGTGTAGATCTTTTATTAACCACTTGGGGAGGAGGTTGTGGTGCTTCAACATTACTTGCTTCGGCCTCGGATTGATCTTGAGGAATGTGAGTGTCTTCTTGAGCTTCCCTCACTTGATCTTCTTCATCAACTTGAGGCGTGTGGGGTGGAAAAGGATCTTGATTTTCTTCATCTTCAACTTCTTCCACCTCTTGCGGGTTGATAGCACCAATTGACATATTCTTCATTGCCTCCCTCAAGGGTTCGTCACCTACATCATCAATATTTTCATGCTCTTCTTGAGAGCCATTAGTTTCATCAAACTCCAAGTCATACGTTTCTTCAACTAAGCCGGTGGCTTTGTTAAATACACAGTATGCCTTGGATTTAAGTGAATATCCAACTAGGAAACCAATGTCACATCTCCTTTGGAACTTGCCCAAGTGTTGGCGCTTCTTGTAGATGTACACTTTGCAACCAAACACTCGGAAAAAGGATATATCCGGTTTCTTCCCATTCACAAGCTCATAGGGGGTCTTCTTGAGAAGCCTTTGGACAAATAGCCGGTTGGCCGCATAGCATGCGGTGTTGATTCCTTCGGCCCAAAACTTCTCAGGGGTGTTGTATTCATCAAGCATTGATCTTGCAAGAGTGATAAGTGTCCGGTTCTTTCTCTCTACTACACCATTTTGTTGAGGAGTGTAGGTGGCGGATACTTCATGCTTGATTCCAACTTCATCACAATAATCTTCAATCTTGGTCTTCACAAACTCGGTCCCATTGTCACTTCTTATCTTCTTGATCTTCACATCAAACTCATTTTGAGCTCTAGTTGCAAACTTCTTGAATATTGATTGAGTTTCTCTCTTATCTTGAATAAAGAACACCCAAGTGTACCTAGAGTAGTCATCAACTACCACCAAGCAAAAGAGATTGCCACCAAGGCTAGCATAGGTGGTAGGTCCAAATAGATCCATGTGAAGTAGCTCTAGGACTCTTGAGGTTGACATGAAAGCTTTGGTTGGATGAGTGTTTGCCACTTGCTTGCCGGCTTGGCATGCACTACAAAGTTTGTCCTTCTCAAACACAACATCCTTCACACCTCTAACCAATTTCTTCTTGACAAGCTTCTTCAAGGTTGACATTCCCACATATGCTAATCTTCTATGCCATAGCCAACCCAAAGAACTCTTGGAGAATAGACATGTTTGCAAACTAGCTTCATTTGAGGTGAAGTCCACTAGGTAGAGATTGTTGTGCCGAAACCCTTTGAATATCAATGATGAATCTTCAATCTTGGACACAACTACCTCATTTGGAGTGAAGAGACATTGGAAACCAAGATCACATAGTTGTCCCACCGATAGCAAGTTGAAGCTCAAAGATTGTACTAGCAAGACATTTGATATTGATTGATCATTTGAGATTGCCACTTTGCCTAGACCTTGCACTTTGCCTTTTGAATTGTCCCCAAAGGTAATCTTGTCTTGCCCTTGGAGTCCTTGTTGATGATGAAGTGTGCATCATGAGCGAAAGGCCTTATGTGCTTGGGCAAGGTCTTGGGAGGTGGAGTCTTGCATTGGGATTGAAAGTGACCCTCTTGACCACATCCATAGCACTTCTTGGGCTTGGGCTTTGATGTGTCATAGTTGCTTCTCATGGCCTTATTCTTGTAATAGTTCTTTGCTTCTATCTTGACCTTGGCCTTCATGACTTGGTTCTCCTTGAACCCAATGCCGGTCTTGTCGGTCTTCATGATAGTGTTCATCAAGAGCTCACTTTAGAGGTTGTGGACCTTGGTGAACTTCTCCAATCCACTTCTGAGCTTGATCTTCTCAACCTTGAGCTTTGCATTTTCCTCTTTGAGAGAGTTGATCAAGGTCATTGCATCTTTGTCATCTTTCTTGGCCGACTTGATAGTGAATGGCTTGCTTGCCTTGAGGTTGGTTAGCTCTTCCTTGAGCTTGGTGTTCTCTTGCCTCATCTTCACATAGTCATCATGCTTGTCGGCCTCAACTACCTTCTTGCCCTTGCACTTAGCATTTTGCTCACTAGCAACTTCATCAAGCAAGTCCTCACAAGTAGCTATATCACACTTAACAACCGGGTTAATAGCAACATGTGTAGCAAGATCATTTGAAAACAATTCATTAGCTATCACAAGTGTGCCATGTTCATTCTTAACTTGGTTGTAGTCATCTTTTAGCAAGTTGTATCTTGTATGGAGCTCTTGTGTTGACCTCTCAAGCTTATCATGTTTCTCATTAGCTTGCTTGAGTGAGGCTTTGAGCTCCCTAGTGCTAGATGAGAGAGATTTGTTCTCAAGCTTCAATTCATCATTAGCATTAGACAAGTCATCAAGCTTAGCATGCAAGTTATCATTGGCTTTCTCTAGTGATTCACTTTTACCTTTGTACTTCCTAATGAGCTTAGTATATTTGTTGCAAATTACAATTAGCTCATCATAGGAAGGTGCCTCAAACTCACCATCACTATCATCACTAGAGCTAGCCTCATCATCACTATTCTCTTTTTGTACCTTTTTGTCACCTTTAGCCATAAGGCATAGGTGTGTAGAGGATGAGCCCGGAGATGATGGAGGGGGTGGCGGTGGAGTAGATGAACCAATCACCAAGGCGGCCACCTTCTCTTCTTCACTTTCATCTCCGGATGATTCACTTGAGTCTTCAATATCGGTGAGCCAATCACCAACAATGTAGGCTTTGTCATTCTTCTTCTTCTTGTGGAGGTTGAGGTTCTTATTCTTCTTGAATGGCTTGTCATCCTTATTCTCCTCATCACTTGACTCAACCTTGTTGCCCTTGTTGTACTTAAACTTGTTGTTAGCTTTCTTGTTCTTGTACTTGTCTTTCTTTTCTTCGGAGCAAGCATGAGCCAAGTGTCCAAGTTTACCACAATTGTAGCAATCCATCTTGGAGAGGGGCTTTCTTGAAGAGCTTGTGAAGAATTTCTTCTTCTTTGAGTCAAACTTGACTCCATTCTTGCTTAGCTTCTTCAACATCTTGGTTGTTTTCTTCACCATGAGAGCGAGATCATCATCATCGTTTGTGCTCTCATACATGACTTGCATCTTGTATTTCTCCGAGGAGGATGCCTTGAGTGCCAAGTCCTTCTTCTCCTCCTTCTCTTTTTCTTTCTTCTTGGAGGAGGAAGAAGAGCCACCATCACCAATCTTCATGTACATCTCATGGGCATTGATCTTGCCCAAAATTTGTGTTGGTGTAGCGGCGGAGAGATCTCCTTGGTGAAGCACCGTGACGATGTGGCCGTACTTCTCAATGGGCAAGACACAAAGGATCTTGCGTACCATATCGGCCGACTCCATTTGGTTGAGACCGAGCCCATTCAATTCCTCTACAATAATATTAAGTTGTGAGTACATTTCATTTGCATTTTCATTTGCATGCATGGAAAAAGAATTGAGCTTAGCCATGACCAAATGATAGTGTTCTTCACGCTCACTCTTTGTGCCTTCGTGAAGAGCACAAATAGTGGTCCACAACTCAAATGCGTCTTTGGCATTACGCACTCGATTGAAGACATCCTTGCTTATGCCACGAAAGATAATGTTCTTTACCTTGGCATTGTGCTTATCAAAGTTGAGGTCTTCCGCGAAGAGGGTGCCTCCCTTTGTGGCGGCTTTGAGCACGCCCACGTCAACGGCCTCTAGATAGGCCTCCATACGAACTTTCCAATAAGGAAAGTCGTCTCCATCGAACATGGAAGGTGGTCCATCCCCATGGGACATCTTGCTCTAGGCGGTGAAGCCTAATTTAGAGCAAACCTTGCTCTGATACCAATTGAAAGGATCAAGATTCCCAAGAGGGGGGTGAATTGGGCTCTTTTTAATTTCTAAACAAGAATTAAACCTATAAAGAGCCAATTAACCCCCTAGTGCCTACCGCTTGTGTGTCCTAGCTAGAAAGCGGTAGCAAGTCAATGGAAAGCGAAAATTTCCTACACAATTCTAGTATGAATTGAAAGACAAGTGTGGAAAGTAATGCGGGAATAAAGAGCTAGGGAAAGAGATGCTTGACACGGCAATGTTTTTCCGAGGTATCGAGGAGTCGACACTCCCCCCTAGTCCTCGTTGGAGCACCTCTCAAGTTATAACTCCCCCTCAATCCCACGCAAGGGATGAGTGCTCTCTACGGGTTGATTCTTCGCCACTCCGGCTCGGTGAATCGCCCACAACCGATCACAAACGTCGATGGAGAAGGGCCGCCGACAATCCTCCGGCGATCACCTTCCTCCGAGCACCATCGGACCGTCTAGGTGATGTCGATCACCAAGAGTAACAAGCCTCGATCTTTGCTTGAATCACTCAAGCTTCACAACTAGAGGATGCACACTTGAACTCTTGGATGAACTAGAGAGAGGATGGATGGATTCGCGAATCACTCTCTCTCTCTAGGGTTCTTGCTCTCTTCACAACCTTCTCAACGAACTCAGCAACTCAAATGAGCAAAGGCCAAGTGGGAGAGAAGTGGGAGGGGCTATAAATAGACCCTCTGAAAACTGCCTCGGGCTGGCATTTTAAGTTGGCGACGAACGCTCTGTCGACTAGGAGACGGACGGTCCGTCGTATGCCCAACGGCTAGTTTCTGTTCATAGTTTGGGCGACGGACGCTCCGGCGCCTAGGCAACGGACGGTCCGACGCCCTGCCCAACGGCTAGTTCTGACACACTGTTCCTAGTGACGGACGCTACGTCACTGGGCGACGGACGCTCATCCTCAGCGTCCGACGCTACCCTCTGGCTAGGGTTGAAAAACACCCTCTCTGGAAGGTCGACGGACGCTCTTACCAGCGTCCGACGGACAGCGTCCGACGGACCCTGAAAAACTTAGCCAGAAAACATCCTCTCTGGAAGGTCGACGGATGCTGTGGACTCAACCACCCAGCGTCCGACGCCTCTGTCCGATGCCGACGGACAGCGTCCGGCGCCCCTGCCAGGAGCGTCCGACGCCCAGAAAACGATTTTGACAACTTCGTTTTTCGTCGCGATGAAAATGGAAGTTGTTCTAGGCTATCTTACGGTCACCATAGACTTGCTTAGAGCTAAGGAAGTCAAGTGTGCACCACACCTAAGTCATGAAGCTTTCCTAAGTTAAGCTACTAATCTCAACCCCTCTTAATAGTACGGTCAAAGGTAAAAAGAGAAGCCCTATCTATTTCTAAGTGTCCTTCATCTCCTTATGGCACTTAGCCTATCATTCTAGGGTCTTCATTATGTCACCTTGAAAACCGAAATGATATCCATCTTGGGGGCTAAGTGATGACCATTTGAGCCCATTCTCCTTGATCACTATGGCTAAGCTACGCATAGCCTCTGCAAAACACACGTTAGCCATAATAAACTCTACTTGTCGTTAATCACCGAAACCAACTAAGGCCATGATTCTTCACCTATCATTCAAAGCCCTCTTCTCTTATCCTCTTTGCTCCTAGATCCAAATCTTGCAAGAATTTGAGTTGAGAGAATAAGGTTTTTGTTGAGAGAAACTTTGAAGCAAAGATCGATTACTTAATTTCTTCGCCAAGCTGGTTTGATCTATGTTTGTTACTCTTAGGGCTTGCCCCCTAGCCGACTAGACGTCGTCTCAGACTCCTGATTGTGGGAAAACCCCTAGTTAGCGTGGCGATGTAGTGGTGCATCTCGTTCAAAACAAGAGAGGGGGGAGGGAAAGAAGGAAGAAGACAAGGACAATTTAGTCCATAAATAAATGCATTGAAGGGAAAGTAGTGGTATATATTTTGGAGATGTAAAATTACAATGGTATAAACGTGATATTTGTAACTGCATGTATCAATTAACACTATAAATAAGTAGGGGTGTGACTCAAGGGGAGAGCCATGTTTCTTGATTATTAAGTAGGGCACTGCTCAAATTGCTTATAGGGAAGTTTTGTGGCTGCCAATAGACAAGGCGCGTGATTGGAAGTGACAAGTGGGCGCTTGATCGGAGGGATGGACACGCAGCTACGCGTTCAAGAGGTCGCCGTCAGATGCGGTGGAGGCGTGTATGGTGCGACGTCGCGCCACGCTTCCCCGGCCCCGGCCGTAGGATGGTGGGATGGCGTCTCATCCAAAACCCCCTAACCCCACCGACCTCCATTTCTCTCCCCGCCCACCTCTTCCGTGATTCCGTCCTCCCGTTCCCGTCCCGCACAGCACACAGACTCTTTCTCTCTCCTCTCCTCTCCTCTCCTCTCCTGTCTCTCTCTCGTCCGATCTGCATCTGCCCCCTTCTCCTGTCCCTTCTGGTGTGCGCAAAGATTTGATTTTTTTTCTCGAGGAGGAGGCGGAGTCCGAGCAGAGCAGGAGCGGTGGCAGGAGGAAGGAGATCCTGATCTGTTCTTGGAGTGGGGAGGAGAGAAGAGGAGGAAGATGGCGGCGCAGGAGCAGGAGCAAGAGAAGCAGCAGGCGAAGACGAGCACCACGAGCTCGCTCCCCTCCAGCAGCGAGCGCTCCTCCAGCTCCGCCCCCAACAACCTCAGGGAAGGAGGTAGGTGCCCCTCTCAGATTTCCCGCATCGTTTTTTTTTTGGGGTTTCGTCTGCTGAACTCCGCAGCTGAAGTTGCCGCCGCTGCGTGCATGTCACTGCAGGGGTGGAGAGCGATGAGGAGATACGGCGGGTGCCGGAGATGGGCGGCGCGTCGGCGTCGGCCTCGTCGGGCGCGGGAGCGGACGAGCGTCCCAAGGAGGACGGCAAGCAGCTGGCGACGGCCGCGGGGTCGCAGCCTCCGTCGGCGGCCGGGAAGAAGCGCGGCCGCACCGCGGGGGACAAGGAGCAGAACCGGCTGAAGCGCCTGCTGCGGAACCGCGTGTCCGCGCAGCAGGCGCGGGAGCGGAAGAAGGCGTACCTGACTGAGCTGGAGGTGAAGGCCAAGGACCTGGAGCTCCGCAATGCCGAGCTCGAGCAGCGGGTGTCCACGCTCCAGAACGAGAACAACACGCTCCGCCAGGTGCCTACCTCCCGTCCATCCCCCCATTCCTTCCCTTCCCCTGATTCGATCTGAGCTCCGAAGCATTGCTCTCGTTGTGACTGACCGACTGACCCCCACCCCCCCTGGTGCCCCCGGCGCGCAGATTCTGAAGAACACGACGGCGCACGCGAGCAAGAGGAGCGGCGGCGGCGGCGGCAGTGGCGGCAAGGGTGGAGACGGCGGCGGTAAGAAGCACCACTTCACCAAGAGCTGATGAGAATGAGAGAGAGCTCAGAGCTGGTTCGTGCTCGCGCTCGCTCGCCTGATCTGATCTGACAATTGTTGGCGTGTTGCTGTTGCTGATGACGTCTTCTTCCCTTTTATTTTCTTCTTTTCTACTGTGCTTGTGTTCGTCTGCCTCGCAGATGCACTGTTTTAACTGTGTTATTAGTAGCAAATCTTGTATCTCCGACCGTTGCTTGCTAGGACCTACTACTCACTCACCGCTACTGTAGTTTACTTTCTTGGTAGGGTGTCAGAACGCCGTGTAATTTGCTTCTTGTACTGTCCTGTAATTCAGCCTTGATTGCGGTTTGGCAATTCAATTCAAGATTACCACCGTGCACAGAGCCTGATGCTTTCTTTCACTTGTTGGACAAAAAGAAAAAGGGTCACCGAAAGGAAAGAGCATACTCAGGGAAACGTGATAACAAATCACACACGTCATACATAGTGGAGTACTAGTGAAAGAATTCAGGAACTGGTGCTGGAATCTGCACTAGGAATCTTGGGTGCTAGCTCTTCTTGGTCACTACCCGATGCAATTCAGCGCGCTTTTTCTCGTTGCTTAACCTTGTGAGACGGTTTGAGAGGCAACTGAGCATAAAAAGTTGTGTGGTCTCAACGTGTCCGGCGTGGCTTGCAACATGAGATACATGTACACCTTTGGGCAAACTTTTTGGGCATGGTTCACTTGCGCATACGGTGGTTGGCTGAAGAATCTGCTGAAGAGGACACCATTTTGCATCTCTCAATTGTTTCGAAGGGACCGGGACTTGTCGAAAGCAACCCGGCGGTGTAAAACCTCTCCGCAGTAGTCCTGCACGACTTCTTCATCTTCACTCACAGGCTCTTTTCATCGTGAATAATAATAATAATAATAATAATAATAATAAAAAAAAAAAAAAGAATATAATCAGCATGAGATCAACAGCTTTGTTCCGTTTTGTTCGCTAACGTGTAAACACTTCGCTATTTTATTAATTCAGACGTAGGAGTGTTTACCGCTCATCGAATATCGGTATTACAAAATTCTTTCAAACATTCCTTGGTATGCTCAGAATGAACACTACTTCCCAGCATCAACTTTCTAAATTCTACTAATAGTCACCTTAACGTTACAAGGATCAGACTAGCGCTAGCTCTGTATCAGAGATAAAGCGCCCGATCAGTATTACTTTTTCGGCATCATCGACAAGTAGGCCTGCCTCGCCGGCGCGGCGACCCATAAAAATCTGCCGGCGTAGTACGAGTCAGCCTGCCCCAGGTGCGAGCCTCATCAAACGGGCGTGGAGCAAAGAAAGCAGCACGACGAAGAACCTTTTCTTCCTGGCTACGTGTGCGTCGACCTCATCGTGTATTCAGCGACGAGCTTGGAGAAGAGCGACGACTTGTCCTCCAGCAGCTTGGCCGGCGTGTCGCGCTCCACGGCCACACCTGCAAAGCAGCAGCAGCATCACGGCCACGGCGTCAGAACGAACAAATAACAACAAAGTTCTTTTTTAAAAAAAAAAAGAATGAAATTAGGCGGGTGGTTTGCAGGCGCTAACCGTTGTCGAGGAGGAGGACCATGTCGCTGTCGAGGACGGACGTGATCCTGTGCGCGATGGTGATGACCGTCGCCTCCGAGAATTGCTGCCGAAGCGTCTTCTGGATCAGGTTGTCTGTTGCGGTGTCCACTGAAGCGGTGGCTTCGTCCAGGACGAGGATCTTGCTCCGCTTCAGGATTACCCTACCCAGGCAAACAAGCTGACGCTGACCCACGCTCCAGTTCTCGCCGTTCTCTATCACTGCAACCCAACAGATTGAGAGGACCTTCAGAATATTATTATCCACCAGGAACATGCGCACCATCTGCATTTTTTGGAACCTAGTGCTAGGAATGTGAATGGCGTGGAAGAAAAATAACTACTGTAGTGTTAGTGTTGGACTTGGACCTGGTGAGTCAAGCTTGTGCTCCTTCCTCCTCACCTCCTCACCCAACTGACAGCTATCCAAGGCCTGGAATCAAGAGTAACATAACAGATGGATGCTGCAACTTAGCTAAAACTGTTGTGTGAGAGTGTAACAAATGGCAAGAATTGGGCATGTGAGAGGTGAAATTACCTCCCAGATTTGACTGTCAGTGTACTCCCCAAGAGGGTCAAGGTTACTTCTTACAGTACCCTCGAACATAGTTGGCTCTTGTGGAATGATGCTCAGTCTAGATCTCAGATCGTGCAGACCAATGGTGCAAATGTCGACGCCGTCTATTAGTATCTGGCCAATAGTTGGGTCCACGATACGGAAAAGAGCCTGTATAAGGGTTGATTTGCCGCTTCCTGTTCTTCCAACAATACCAGTCTTCAGGCCTCCAGGGAAGGTGACTGTAAGTCCCTTCAGAACAAATGGCAGCTGCGGGGCATATTTCACCTGCGTGAAGCTAGAAGTTAAGGGCACATTCCACCACCTCTGTCTTTTTACCAGAATTGATTTATGTCAGTTCAATAACAACAGCATTGCAATGCAGAAAAAAGAGGATTTACATGGAGGTCGTGGAGCTGAATTTCTCCTTCGGATGGCCAGTTATGAGCCAGAGCCAGCTTATCTTCTGACATGGAAAGAGGGGGCTCTGCAGGAATGCTTATATATTGCAGGATTCTCTCTACTGATATAATCTTGTTCTCCAAATTGCACATGCTCCAGACAACCCATGCTTGCAACATGTTCAGGTTAAGCCCATATGTGACTGCAAGACCAGCAATCCCTGAAAGTAGGATGTAATGTATGTTACAAGCTCACTTCCACTAGAGCATTTTTATTAACAAACAATTGAGTAGAACAACAAAAACTGTTCAAAACTGATGTGATACCTGGATCGATGAAACCCGGGGGTAGATTGATCAAGAATATCAAAGAGAATGCAAATGTAAGAGATGACAGCACATCCAGGCGAAAGCAAAGCCATTCCATCGCTCCAGCATTGTAGAATTTTGGTCCGGAGTAGGCATCCATTAGATGGCTATTTGCTGATACAAACTGATTTTCCTTGCCAAAACTTCTGATGGTAGTTGATCCTGTTATTGATTCTGCAAAATGCTGTATGATAGGAGCTTTGCAAACACCTACTAGCCTTTGCAGCTCTCTGGCTGTATCAATGTAGTATCGCTGCAAAAAAAGGTAGGTCTAATTAGATACCTATGACAAGATTTATGAGGAGGATAAAGGTAGTAGCAAATTGTACCTGATACCAGAAACACGTAGCAACCACCGGAATGAAAACCACGAACACCTGCCATGCAACCTGAGACATCACGGCAATGATTCCAATAAGTTGTATGATGGCAAATGCAACAGAACCCATCGAGTTTGCAATGTTGGTGTCCACCTCACTTTGATCAGTGGAAGCCTGAAACGTTTGAACCATCTGTTAGCATAGTCTAGGAAAAGAAGTAGAACTTGCAAAATTTGTTCACATGAAGATGACTTACTCTGTTCAAGATGCGGCCACTCGGAGTGGAATCAAAGAAAGACATCGGAGCTCTAAATATGGACATGTGCATCTTGTCGAATAACAGAGTTGCCGTCTTGTATGCGGCTGTTACAAGAAACAATGCTCTTAGGAGGACGCAGAACGAGCTTCCAACAGCCAACGCGATATAGACATATATCAGTGTTGACATGCTCACTGGAGGCTCAACATCCTTTGAAACGGGAGCAGCCCAGGCCATCCAGTAATTGCTCCCAATTTGTAGGACTTGGAAAAGTAGCTGTGCAAGCAACACTAACGGTACAAGTGCACCCTTATAAGCTAAGGTGACGTACTTCCAGTAGATCCAAAACCCAACCTTGCCTTTCTCTCTTTCTTCTTCCTGCACCAGCTGTCCACTCTGATTGTTTTCTTCGTCCTGTTTATCTTTCTTCTCAGCTAAAGATAGAGATCTGGCCAGTTTTGCTGTACCTCTGGAAGGTGATCCCTCGTTGCTTCTGTTTGCAGCATCGATCGTGTCCAATTCTGCGAGTGCATCCTTGTGTGCACCAACTAGCTCCATGAACTCTTCTCCTGAACCAAGTATTTCATTGTATTTTCCTGCTTGTGCTATTTTGCCATCTTTCATCACCTACAACACAGTCCTAGTAAGGAGAGGCACCCTTTTTATTGCAATGAATAATGAATGGAGCTTTTACCAATGAAATTCTCACCAAAATAAGGTCAGCTGCTGGTAGGAATTCAATCTGATGAGTAACATAAACTACTGTTTTTGAAGACAAAGCCCCGAGCAAGCATTCCTGCAAAATATATGCAGGCACAAAAGTTAGCAGTGTGTTTGAAACTTCTACTCAACATAAAAGGTTAAGCTTAATCGTAGCAAATGGTGTACCTTGAAAAGGTGGGACCCTGTATGAGCATCCACGGCGCTAAATGGGTCATCGAACAAATAAATGTCTGCTTCCTGATACAAAGCGCGGGCTATCTGAATCCTTTGCTTCTGCCCGCCACTCAGGTTGATCCCTCGCTCTCCGATGACAGTTTGGTCACCGAATGGCAAGATCTCCAAGTCTTTCTTCAGTGAACACGACTCCAGGACTCTTTCATATTTATCCCTGTCCATCTCCTTGCCAAACAATATGTTGTCCTGAATTTTGCCGCTTTGTATCCATGCTGACTGGCTGACATAAGCTGTCATCCCGCAAATCTTAACCTGTCCTGATAGCTTTGGGATCTCACCAAGAATGCAAGATAGCAAGCTCGATTTACCAGAGCCTACTGTCCCACACACTGCAACACGCATGCCTTGCTGAGCTTGGAAGTTCAGGTCCTTCAGCGTTGGCAATTCCGGTGAGGCATCCCAGGAGAAGCACCCATTGGTGACCTCAATTGCAACATCTGAACTACCATTTGGCAACCTCTGCACAGCATCAGTCGGCAGTTCCTGAAGACATAGGAAGGATGCTATCCTGTCCAGAGACACCTTGGTCTGGATCGCCATTGAGATCGTGTCAGGAAGGTTGTATATTGGCTCCTGCAGCACGCGGAAAGTGGCCAAAGCAGAAAGAACTTTCCCTGACTCCAGTGGAATCCCCATGAGCATGCACGCCCCAAAGGTGACCACAGCAACGAAAGTCGGGGCCCCCCAGAACACAAAGGTAACCAAAGTCGATGTGTAGAGGTATTTCTTCAGCCAATTTGTCTCTGTTTTCCTCAACTCAGTGATCTTGGACAAGAACTTCATCTCCCATCCCTGCAGCTTCAGAATCCGCATGTTGCGCAGGATCTCGGACGTTGTCTTCATCCTGACATCCTTGCAGTCCATGAGCTTCTGCTGGAACTTCTCTTGCATTTGCCCAGGAGGCACATTGGCAAGCATGACGACCACGGTGGCACCAAGCGCGGCGAGGGAAGCAAGCCCGAGGGTGGAGGACAGAATGAACAGCGCCATGCCGACTTGCAACGGTACCAACCAGAGGTCGTGCATGTACCATGAGAAGAGCCCGACGCGGTCGGCATCGACGCTGATGATGTTGATCATCTCGCCGCTCGTGCGGCTCTGCCTCGACTGGCTTGACAGCGCGAGGCCCTTCTGGTACACGACAGCAACAAGCGCGGAACGCGCGCGTATCCCCGCCTGCTGCAGCCGGAAGAACCAGTGGCGCTGCGACACGCACTCGAATACCTTGGCGACAATGAACGCGGCGACAAGGAGCTGCCCCTTGCTCGCGTACCTCTCGTCGCCGTTGAGGTACTGCACCAGGGAGTCGATGAGGTACGGGCCGACGTAGGTGGCGACGTTGTAGACCAGCGCGTAGAACGCGGTCACCGCGACGTGCCACCACACGGTGCGCAACAGGGCCTTAGTGAGCTTGAACGCTGTGACGGCCTTCCGGCCGGAGCCCGAGACGCCGCCGGCCAGCGCCTCGAGGTTGGCCTCGAACGTTGGGAGCAGGCTGGAGACGCGGTCGCCAGGGTCGAGCCCCGGGACGTCGTCCAGGCCGAGGGTCTTCTTGTGGCCGACGGCGAGGAGGGGGCCCATCCACGAGAAGGTGAGCACGCTGAGGAAGCCAGCGCCGGTGAACCTGGACGCCTCGGCGTCGTTCCGGGCCGCCTCATGTGCGCCGTTGAGTAGAGGCTCCTCGGCAGCAGAGCCGCCTCCCTCCCTCCTGCCTACGAACCCAGCGCAGAGCAGGACCACGGCAGCAGCAACCGAGACGGCGTCGAACACCCACGAGAGCGCGGGCACCAGGAGCCCGTCGAGGCTCGTCGCCACGTGGTCGGCGACGGCCACGAGGGAGAGCAGGAGGAAGAACGCCCACCAGAGCCTGAGCGGCGCCGGGAACCGCTCCTCGCGCCGCCGCCCGAAGTCGAACTGCAGGTACGCGGCGAGAAGCAGCCACGCGACCGCGCGCGCGGCCGCGTCCACGAGGCCCACCACCGCGTCACGCGACCACCCGGCGGAGGCGGCGCCGGCGCCGCCAAGGTAGCACGAGTAGGCCGCGAGCAAGACATCAGCCGCCGCCAGGGCCCACGTGGCGCAGACCGCGATAACGTGGCACCGAAACTGGCCTCCGCCGCGGGAACCCCGACCACGCGCCGCCTCCCCGTCCTTGGCGCGGCCGGAGACGGAGAGGCCGCAGCGGCGGAATAGAAACCGCCCCGCGACGGCGAGCGCGAGGACGACGTGGACCGCGGCGTCCACGCCGTGGAGGACGAGCGGCGGCTCCATGGAGGTGGAGGAGGAGAAGAAGTAGAGGAAGGGGCTCTCGCCCACCGCCGACGTCGCCGCCGCCATCGCGGGCGGCGCGGCCGTGGACACTGGCATCTGGCGACGAGTGGCTCGGATGAGTGAAGAGGCGGAGGGCGGTACGGGCGAGTGGGTTTAAATAGGCGAGACGTCGCCTCGGGCGTCAGCGGCCCCGCAATCCTCACGGCGACGCCCCGCGGTGGCGGTCAAAGACGGCTGCCGCCAGCGCCTCTGGGCTCCTTGGACTCCAAGGAACCGTCCCCCTCCCGCCCCCACCCACCCTACCCCCGCGGCCCGCGGGGAAGGGATCGAACGGCGCACGTGCCGGCGTTTCGTTGCGGTCCGGCAGTAAGTTTTTGGCACGGCGTGGCGACGTGGCGCGGTTGGACTGCTAACTGTGTTTACCGGGGAGAGGAAGGGTTAAAGGAGTGCGGTAAGAAAGGATTACGGGATCTCTGGGTTCTGATTTCCTAATCATGCAGGACGATGCGTTTTGTTTGTTTAGATTTAGAAGAAGATTAATTACTCTTGGATGGGAAGGTGGTTATTCTCGAGGGCTTGCGGATTTGTCGCTGCTCGTCGTCTCCCGGGTCCCGGCCGGAGAGATCTTTTGCGCGCTTCTCAAAAAAAAAACAATAATAATCAAGGAGAGCATTGGCCGTGCGGGCAGAGTTGACAGAAGCTTCGACGTGGATTTCTCAAGCAAAATCGGAGGAACACTGTAACGTGAGACCTTGGGTGAGTAATGAATTTCGGTTGTTTCTTCGCGAGTGGACAGATCAGAGCTCATGCTACAGGCCTACAGTGAATGGCTGCACAGTAAAACCGACCGGCCAAGTGATATGGCTGCAATAATTTACATGTCGCTACCATATGGGTCACTGGCTCTCATTTTTTTTTTATACTATCTAAGCTGATGAACTTGTGCTGTGGTGTCAGTGTGTCACTTGAATCTCTGACTCTCGAATTTTGTTATTTAAATCCTTGAACTTACGCAATAGCGTCATCAGTCATCTAGTCCTCAACTCCCGGGTTAACACACGATCAGAATGCCTCGTGAAGTTCACTACAGTACATTATTCAATTGGCACTGTTCGCCATGGCACAAGTTAGCATCATCTTGGTAACTTTGCTTTAATGACGAAATCGGAGAAGCTGAGCCATGTTGAGATTAGTGCATGACGGGACTGAGTAAAAGAGTTCAAAAATGTATGCATATGGAAGCTTGAAAACTTTGATGATGCAGATCTCACCATCAAAACTGGGACACTGCACACGTCAAAAGACGAAACCAGTCGCTGGCGAAACTGACTTGAATCCAGAAAAGGAGGCAACAGGCCTATAGCAAAGCTATATTCAGAATGGTCCGCATATAGTGTGACTTTGCTTCTATGGCTAGTGTTAAGTGGTAGTGACCTCCAAGTCGATCAGCATTTTCTTTCTCTGGCTAGCTTTGAGGACCATGGTAGTAGTGGAGGAGGCCGCAGCCCGCAGGGCAATATCCCTAACTGCTCAGTTTACGCTTTTCAGTCCAAACATTATCATCTTGTAGGATTCCGAATAGTATAGCATTTCCTCTGGATCGGTTGGCTGCCGAAAGCCGATACAGCGGGACTCTGAAATCAGAAAAAATCTGGCCCCACCTATTCATCGGCTAGTAGGGTTCAGAGATACTCCGAAAAAGGTGCAGTTCTATAACAATTTTTTTAAGGGCCTCTTTAATTTAATATTATTACTAAATACTCCCTCTGTCTCACTTTTCGAGAAATAACTAAAATTAATTTTATATAAAAAAATTATTGATATTTATGATATAGATATATCTTTTGATCTAGTTGTTTAATAAATTTATTTGGAGGCACAAATATTATACGTATTTTATATAAATGTTGTGACACGAAAACTCAAAATAACAGTTAATACGGAACGGAGGGAGTATGTGAAAAAAGATTTAGTACTAATAAAGTTTAGGTAGATAAAAGATTAGTTTTGACTAGAGAATTTAGGTGGCTAATTTTTAGTTTGGTGTTGTTTAGATACATTTACTAAAAGAAAGTAGTTTTTTTAACCAAGATTCGTATTGTCTATATTAGCCAACTAATGAACTGATTGCTAGTTGGGCTAAAAACTAAAAAATTAGTTCACTTTTAGTCAACCTGTTCGGAGTAAGTGGATAAACTATAAAGTTTAGCCTACGGTGTTCAAAATGGTTATAAGTCAAATGATCTCAAATAGCAGGTCATGTATTAATGAAGTATAACACACTATTGTATGAGTGGGTTTAAAAGAAACTATAAGGGATCTTACCGCCAATTTGTGGGTAATACTTGCTTTAAAACGGCCAGGGCACCTTTTGTGCTGCCGTTACTACCTTTTGCCTGCTCTGGATTCTAAGACCACGTACAACCTCGGCGCTTAGGGAGGCGTTAAACAGCAGTTGCTGTAATTTTTGCCACCGTGTTCGTCTGTGCAGGCGCTTGGCACAAGCGTCGCTGCTCATGCAAGCACCCGACGCTACGAGTTTCCTAGTTCAAAACGTAACAGTTTCACGGATGGATAGGTAGGTTAGCAGTTAAGACTATCATTTTCCATTGTAGAAAAAAGCTCTTATATAATTGTTTGATTATTCTCTTTTCTTAAGAGCTCATCGGATTGTACATACCCTAACTTCTATACGCCTTACCCTAAATCTCCCCTATAATTAAAAACTTCTCTAGATCATTTCCCTCCTTCAAAATCAACAACGCACAGCACACCTATCACACATCCGAGATCTAAAAGTTAGAAGCTGTCTTACCACTCTTTCACCCTCCCGCGGCCCTCACGAGAGCCCGTCATCCACCAGAAAAAATCTACTTTTTTTTGAATTTCTATCGGGGCGGGGCGGGGCGCGGCCGTCGGGCGGAACAGGGCGGGGGCGCTCGCCGGTGCACGGTCGTCGGGGCGGAACAGGCCGGGGCGCGGTCGGGCGGGGCGGGTCGCGGCCGTCGGGGCGGAACAGGGCGGGGGCACTCGCCGGTGCGCGGCCTCCGGTGCACGACCGTCGGGGCGGGGCGGGTCACGGCCGTCGGGGCGAAACACGGCGGGGCGCGGTCGCCGGTGCGCGGCCGTCGGGGCGGGGCGGAGCGAGGCCGCCGGGAAGGGGCTTGCTCGTCAGGCCAGGGCGGGTTGGGGTGCGGACGCCGGGGTGGGCTGAGCGCGGAGGAGGGGGTCGGGCCCGCGCGACCCGACAACGAGCCCCGCCCCGCGGGCGCGGCGGCGGCGTCCGTCTCCGTCTCCGTCTCCGGCCTCTCCCGCTTCGCCACCGGCCTTGACGTCCGCCTCCTCGACTCCGCCCGCTCCGGCGTGCTCCGCCGGTCCGCCGCGGGCGCCCACGCCTTCTCCGACCTCGACGGCCTTGACACCTCCGCCATCACTGTGCCCTCCTCCGCCGAGGCCACGGCCACGGCCAGGTGCCCGCACTCGATCGCGCTCACCGCGGAGGAGGTCGGCTTGCGGGGCCGCGTGGTGGAGCTGCCCTGCGGGCTCGCACTGGGGTCCCACGTCACGGTCGTCGCGACGCCCCGCGCGCCGCACGAGGAGCGGAACCCCGCGATCGCGGTGCTCAGGGACGGGGAGCGGCCCGCCATGGTGTCGCAGTTCATGATGGAGGTGCAGGGGCTCAAGGTCGTCGACGGCGAGGACCCGCCCCGCGTGCTCCACTTCAACCCGCGACTCCGCGGGGACTGGAGCGGCCGTCCTGTCATCGAGCAGAACACCTGCTACCGCATGAACTGGGGCACCGCGCACCGCTGCGATGGGTGGAGGTCACGCCCGGATGAGGAGACTGGTTGGGGACCCCTGTCAGTTCATTGTTTTCAATTGTTTGACCTCAGGTGGATTCTGTTGTTCAGACATTCTTCTTCTGAATGAATGAATATCTTTGTTCATGTGCAGTGGATGGGTTGGTGAAGTGCGAGAAGTGGTTTAGGGACGATGATGACAGGTCGGAGGAACCCAAGACAACATCAAAGACAGCAGCTGAATCGGCTGATCGGGCAGAAGGACGAGGTTAATTTCGGTTGGCCATTTCCTTTCGTTGAGGGCCGGCTGTTTGTTCTTACTCTCAGTGCTGGGCTGGAGGGTTACCATGTGAGCGTTGATGGGCGACATGTCACTTCGTTTCCTTACCGCACTGTAAGTACCTACTATGTTTCTCCACTTCACACAGTAAGAAATGTTGGGGAATACCTGTCAATTGCGACACATTAAGTATTGCAGTTAGTTCAATTAATTAGTGGTTCGGGACAGTTGAGGTTCTTGGTCCTTGGCCTACTTGTCCAATTAATTTATGTTTCTTGTGGCCCTTGCAGGGGTTTGTGCTCGAGGATGCTACAGGCCTGTCACTGAATGGGGACCTCGATGTGCATTCAGTGATTGCAGGGTGTTTGCCCACTACACACCCTCCGCTGCCTGATGAGCGCGAACGAGGGGGGCCGGTGGCGTGGCGGCGGGCGGAGCGCGGACGCCGGAGCCGGGTGGCCGCGGCCGGGGCGTGTGGGGTGTGGGCGGCTCGTAGGCAGTCAGGAACACGTGACCTCAGTGGGGAGGACGAAGGAGGAGTGACTCACTGAAGAACAGGACCCAGACGTCAATGATTCAACCCAGTTCCAGAAATCCTCGCAGCCAAACACAGAACTGGAAATTAGTTAAACTTTACAAAAACAAATTAGTTGTTTTTTATAGCATTCTCTCAATAAAGACGTAGCGTTAGCACGGGCAAATATACTAGTATATAGTAGTAAAAAATATTATCATGTATGGTACGAAACTGGGATTATTAGATAGTTTTTAAATAAATTTATTTGAAGATATAAATATTGTATATATTTTCTATAAATCGAGTCAAATTTATTGATGTATAAACTGTGATATGACGATACACATAGGCAGAGAAAAGATAGCTAGGTAAAGTAAATATGTAGATGCAAGGTATCGTATACTCTCTCTGTCCTAAAATAGATGACGTATGAGATATGTGCATATCAAACTTTTTCAATTTTAATTAGATTTATAGAAAATGTATGCAATATTTATATCTCCAAATAAATTTATTATGAAAATATATTCAAATATATATCTAATGATATTAATAATATAGTATAAATATTAATATTCATGTATATATAAATGGTCAAAGTTTTTAAAAAATAACTTTTCAGGAAGAAAAATAATTTCTATTTTGGGAGAGATGGAGTATGTGCAATAAATATGGCATACGGTTGGTCTCTATAGATTTTTTCCCCAGGGAACCTATCTACAGTTTATCCCGACATAAATAGAGTGTTTTGGTGCCATGCACTCAGCCTGCCCTGGCCGGTGGCATGCAGAAACCAGACTTAATTTGGTTCCTGCAGCGATTCAGCGATTCCGCTGGCTTTGGCCCTTGGCTCACGGGGAAAGCAGATGGTCTCAGTTTGTTTGGAGCCTGGCTCGCCTGGACTTGCGTGCGTTTCGTGAATCCTCTGTGACAAAGCAGGTGCGCAGCAGCAACCAAATGAACAGGAACTTGTTTGATGCACTCATCCAGTACGTACCTATGCAATCAACCAAATATAAATGTTTTTTTGTGTGTGTGTGACTAAACATCAAGGCCTTTTTTTGTGACTAAACATCAAGGCCTTTTTTTGTGACTAAACATCAAGGCCTTTATGCGGCAAACCTGTCCAATCTTGGCCTGGCTTGGAGACGCGAGCTTGGCTCTCCTCGTCATGCAACCAATCACGCCCAAACGATCTTAAGATTTGCCACCTTGTGTTCAATTGAGTGTGTGCCTGCAGGTAGTACATGATTACCCCCACCCCTTCCTTTCACTCCCTACAAGGAATGCTTTTGATTATCTCGCTAATGAAGAAGCTGGGGAACTTTCTGTAAGGACATATGTTTGATTTGCTTCTTACCTAGCATGCACTGCATCTAGAGCTACCGTGGCATTACAAGTCATCTGCTTGTTTGGTTGCTTTGCTTTGTTGTGCCAGGATTTTTAATGTACAGTTGTTTAGTTATTAACTGTTCGTTGTGCTCACTTTTTCTTAGCAAAGACAGAACACGCACACGCTCACGAGCCCGGCTCACAAGAAACAAAATCAAAATCTGTTTTCCAGAAGCTAGGTCAGAAAGCCAAACGCGACACTCATACATCCTATGGGTCAGATCTGGCCGGAGCATATGGAACCAAACATGTCAAGCCTCCGTGCCAACTGACATCGCGTGGGTCAACCACTAGACCTCCACGCACCATGGAGTTTAAGCGAGAGTCTAGCTAGTTGACACGTGACTACCTGATTCTTTGGACAAGGCTTGTCTCATCTCTGTTGTATATGTGTGTTTGAGGCGATTGATGGCAGCGGCAAATATTGTCGACGCGAATGCTGTTGCCCAATATTGATTACGCTTTCAATTCCTCGTGCATACACCTGCGATATATGAACATATATGTGTACTTAATGCTACTATATATATACTTTGGACATATTTCAATATTTGGATCCCTAATCCCTTGATATTAGGTTCTGTGTCTTTTCGCTGAGCTAGAAATGGAAACTAATTAACATTATGTTTGGATCTCGAGACCTGCACTATCTAGGTGAGCCGAGCCGAGGCAAGACAACCCAGCGAAACTTCCAAGCGTGCCTTTTGTTTCAGATAGCGACGAAATTGTAAGTTCCAAGTGAGGGCAGATACGGAAAAATAACTAAACGAATACGAACAAATGCATATAGGTCATGCGAATGAACAAATACATATATGTCATGTTTGGATTCATTATCTGATAATAGCTAGCTGGCTATTAACTCACTATATCTAATTTGATATATATAGTGAAATAGTTACTATATATCCAGGGGTCCAAATAATTAACAATTATCTAATCTACTATCTACTATTTAATTAAAAAGAGATAACTATCTATGTGGAACCAAATAGGGCCTATAGTTGGCACATGAGATGATTAGTTTAATTAAGCCCACACAAAGTAAAGTAAACAGGAAATTAACAATTTAAGCCCACACAACGAGGTTAGCAGATGTGTCTTTTGCTTCCGTTGGCGAAGCGACCTAGTTTGATCACGTGGATCACGCACATATAGGAAAACGTCAAACACAACAACGAAATGCACAGGCTCTTTTTCAATTAATGTACACAGTGACAGATGTAGGATGAGGATCAAGGAGGACTAAATAATAAAGATTTAGAACTACTAGAGCTATAGATTAATGATAAAATAAGGTTTGTTATAAAAAAATAGTGGAGAAATCGGACTAGGGGGGGGGGGGGGGGGAGGGGGGGCTGGAGCCCACCCAACCCCCCTGGATCCGCCCCTGAATGTACATACTGTATTAATTTGTTAGAAGACTAAACTGATGACTATCGAACCACCACTTAGTTAATGACAAGACCTGTGTTGGTCGTCGGTCTACCGGAGATCGATTATTTGGCAAACGGCGATCGACGTCGGTGTTGACTAGTACAAGTGAATGGTGAGAAGTTTAGGGACACGTTTGGTCTCAAGCACAAATGAACCAAGCCAGACTATTTAGATTTTAGAGCCGGGGTTGGCGAGCAGAAATGTTTCTGATTAAAATATCAGTAAAATCACTCCCTTATGTGCTAATTGGGAATCGTTTCGTCCGAGAATCACTAACATTTCTTATTTTTATATGTCTAGTATAGAGAAACGATTGTTAGGTAATTTGACGCGATTCTGATTCTTTGCCCTTTCTGTATCAGCAACAATACATTTTAGTTATTTTAAAAAAAATGAACAAGTTGTCCACCCATAAAAAGTTCTGAATTTTTTTGAAGAATATTTTCATTTATATGATTCTTGTTATGAAAAAAAATATATTTTTAAGTCCAGTCAAACGATTTAACGAAGTGATTTTGATACACCATCTGAAATGTTTCTTCAGATAATCTAGATCCTAGTTGTTTCTAAAAAAAATATACAGATCCCTACCATCCACCCTTAGTGGTAACCAAACTAGGGTAAAGCCAAAGCCAAGATAAGAGGACTAAAGTAGTATTTGGATTGTCACCAAGCTAATTCTTTGGCAATGACAAAAACTACGAACGAAGTAATAATTGCGTATTGAATTGATACCATGACAAACTTCATCGTACTTACTTGTAACTGTGCAAGCACGACATATAAGCTTCTACATGTCATCATATAGAAGGATAAAGTAGAAATATGTGAAGGGGTGTTTTGGGTTTTGTTTTTTTTTCATTAAATTAACGTAAATTTGTAATTTGATGGCTTGAGCAAGGCAAGGTGAGTTAGAGTTTGTTTGCATTCCATGGTCTAAAGTTTACTTGACTAAAGTTAAGAGCTAAATTTTTAGACCACTTTAGTTTACTTATGTGGTCTAGAGACAATTGCTTTAGATTTTTCAAATAAAGGGTGGAAACAGTTATACTGTTTGCTGTAGTTTCATGATCATTGTTAGACCTTGGTTTGTTCTTTTTCTTCTTTGATGTTGGAATTATGTAAGTTTGGGTTGTGTGCATCCAAAGATGTAGAGGTCGGATATTTTGATATCCATTATCTAAAAAAAATAAACTAATGGTCTTTTTTAAGGTTGGCTAAACTTAGTCCACCTATTTACAACCTCAAAAGCTAATAAAGTGGTATAAAATTTAGTACTCCCTCCATTCTAAATTATAATTAATTATTCTAAAAATATTGGAGAGTCAAAGTATTTTAAGTTTGACCAAATTTATATGGTAATATGAATAACATTTATGATATCAAATAATTAAGTAATAGTTAGATTCTCATCAATTATATTTTTATAGTATGCTTATTTGATACCATAAATATTTACAATTTTGTTTATATTTTATCACAAATCTTTTACTCTCCAAAACTTTTGGAGGGAGTCTAGTATAATTATATATTTTATATACATATACTTCATCGGTTCAAATAGATCATAAATATATAAAGATAGGTAGAAGTAACTACATATGTGTAGAAAGAAATTTCCTTACATAAAGATAGAAATGTTTCTCTGTATAGATGGACTCTGTAGCCGGACCCAAACTGACGTCGGATCAGCAAAGCCAGGTCTCGCACCCCAAATCAATGCAGCCCCGTATGGCTCAGCTTTAATTTCGGTCTGGCTCACTTAATTAAGGGCGCAGAATAAATAAGGTTTCCTGTTATAATATTCTCCTATAGTCCTATCCTTTGCCTGACCTGCCGTTCTGATCTTGGCTGGCTGATGCCTGGTGATGCACAGACCGTCGTAAATTTTGTCTCTGCTGGACAGTGCTTCCGTCGACGATGGCAAGGCGCGCGGCCTCCATGCAGCCTACTCCATGTCATTCAGCTTGCGTCGCGTGTTTGGGCAGGTCCATCGGCAAGGCGACGGTGTAGCTAAGTCATCTTGAATATTATTTAGCACCACCCAGCTATTGACAACAGCCCCGCATTAATTTATTACTCTCTATATTCACAAGAATAAAAACATCTACTTTTATTACTGCTGAGGTCACCATAATAAAATGAAGTAATAAATTATTATTGATGAGCTCAACTAGAGATGCAAGTGGGTTGGCCCACGAACCAGCATAGGCTTAATTTTTGTAGATTCAAACAGCAACCCACAAAATTAAGTCTATATGTGGGCTCGTAGGTTACCGCTTTGCATCCCTAGACTCAATAGACGATGACGTGCTAAATATTACTCCATATTCAACAGTTGGAGAAGTTAGCTAGCTACTTCTGGCGTAGAAAGTTGATGGGAGGCATAGGATTGATCCGTGACGTACACAACCGATAAGCAAGAGCTACAAAAGTTGCCATAAAAAAAGTGAGAGCTACTCCCTCCGTTTCAATTTATAGTTCGTTTGACTTTTTTAACTCTAAGATAGATTTTTTGTCTTATTCAATTTTTTGTAAAGATCATTTCTTTTAATGTGAATTACTTATTTAATAATTAGTCTGTATGAATGACTTAAATTTGATTATATTTATACAATTTTTTAAAATAAGACAAGTGATCAAATTTGGAATAAAAAAATTAAACGAATTAAAACGGAGGGACTATAGTACATAAGAGATACATAGCAATCTCGATGGTTAGGAACTACTCGAAAGTGTTGCTCGACTTCGCCAGACAAGCAAAATTCAAGCGCTTTGGTTCCTGGTTTTGAAATGGTGTACGTGTTAGGTTTTTGTGGCCCTGCTAGAGCAAAATATATATATACAAAATGATGCCCCTATATTTTGACAAATCAAAATATATTTAGGTTCCATTATATTACAGCATAATCATTTCCATTATTAATAACTATATATAATTGGGGTTGGTATTTAAGCCTCTCGATTATTCACCAAACCCACAAGAATTGAGAAGTTAGATGAGTATGAGAATAGAAAAAGCATGTCGGTAGGAAACAAATTGTAAAATCAACTAGCATAGCAGAAAAGGAATCATTGGTCGACCGTCGACCGACACTCGATAGTGGCAATCAGGAGGAACTCGTTGTGGCAACAGTCGCCTTTTCCTGTCAGCAGTCGCAGTGCCACCTACTACACGCTGATTTCAAGTGTACCAAATACTAGTTGGTAGAAGACCTCGAGAATCAGAACATTGCCGTAGAGAGCCAGAGACACGTAGATGATCGGTGAACGCTTGCACCAAGTAACTAACAATATAATTAGACTAAGGGTCTATTTAGTACAGTTTATAACAGCTTCATAAAGCTGTTATAAGCTGTTTTTTTGTCAAACACCTCTTTTCAAAACAGCTTCACCTATAAAGCTGTTTTTCTCCCCCTTTCACAAACACATGAAGTGGGATGAAGTTGAAAATAGTAGTTTATCACACCTTTCTCCCATCTTTCTGTCTCACATGCATGCATAAAGTTGTTGGTGAAGCTATTTTGCCAAATATTTTTTTCAAAATAACTCAACTTTACCTAGAAAATTGTTTGTAAAGCTATTTTCTAAAAAAACAACTTCACTAGTGAAACTGAGCTCTGCCAAACAGTCCGCTTAAAATAGTTGAACATAATCACTAATCAATGATTGGGATCGGAGGCCCTATCTTTAGTGGGCCAGCATGGTCGCGCCACTTGCACCATGCAATTGTACTACGGCCGTGGATGTATAATGCTAGGTACTTGCCTCCTAGCTAGGGTCGGCGTTAAGCCAACAACGAGAGATATTCGTCTTGAGATCGTGGCGATAAAGCCTCACAAAACAAATATTTTTTTACTCTCCTATAACAGAACAAATATTTTTTACTCTAAGACACACATAGATATTTACACACACGTATGTACTCGTCGATATGATCATATGAACACACGTGTGCACAACTTACATTTTAAGAAACACCTACTCTATATTTTTGGGCAGATGTGGCTTAATGTAGGCTCTAAAGAGACCCGCTATCTCCAACAACTTAGAAAAATTGACTCCAAGTGAAAAAAACCCTCTCTCCAACAATTTATTATTCTAACTTCCTGAACTTTTGGAAAAAAAAGGAAAGGCGAAGACTTATCGCAAAAAAAAAAGAAAAAGAAAGGCGGGAGATGATGCGTCCGGCGGGAGACGTCGGAAAAAAAAGAAAGGCGAAGACTTATCGCAAAAAAAAGAGGAAATGCGGGAGACGCGCCGTGCGGCAGGAGCGTGGGCTTTCCTTTTCGCGCCGTGGGAGGAGTCGGCGAAAAAAAAAGTTTCCTTTCGCACGCGCGGGAGAGGGCCGGAGTCGGCAAAAAAAAATGCGCGCATTAATTTACACGTGCGGAGATCGTGAATACCAAGTTGGGATAAATAGCAAGTTGGTTTGAGGAGTTGTTGGAGAGGGAATTTTTTGATTTTTGTCAAATTTATAAGGATAACAAGTTGTTTTAAGAAGTTGTTGGAGATGCTCAACTCAGTTGGATCTGTAAATACACTTTTAGCCGCATTTGAAATAAAACATTTCCAGAGGCGGGTGGGTATCCGAGATGAAAGTAGCCTCTCCTTGTGACCTTGTTGTTCCTCAAGATCGAAATAGCCCAAAGAGAAAGTAAGGAGGAGTTTGGACAACTTTTCAAAACTGCAAATATAAAGGAGAAGGTTGTGAAGGAGATTCTCTAGAATGTATGTACATGCTAATCCCAACATTGTATTGCAGGTTTAGTGTTAGATTATATGATTAATTAGGTTATTGACTCTCTCTCTCTCTCTCTCCGTGGTTGGGGCAAGTATAAATGAAATTAGACCAAATCTTTGAAGACCTTGGTTAAATTTAGTAAGGGAACAAGATCCTATCCTTATTTTATAGGCAAATATATTTCTCTAAGAGCATCTCCAACAGTTTGCTAAATCACTTGTTATCCTTTAAAATTTGGCAAATAAATCAAAAAACAATCTCCAATAGTTTGACAATTGGACTTGTCAATTCTACACGTTTGCCAAAATACGGAGCCGTGCGCCTATTTTTGCGAGCGCGCATCGGCTTGCCATCCCCTCGCCCGCGAGTCCTCTGCTCGGTTTCCCGCATGTAAGTTCCTTCCTTTTTAATATTTTTTTTGATTTGACAAGTGAGAAATAGCAAATTGTTGGAGATGACCTCTTTTCAACTTGGTAAATTATTATAGTAACTTGCTAAAACACAAGATTTAACAAGTGAGAAATAACAAATTGTTAGAGATGCTCTAAACCTCTTTGAGAGACTAAGCTAGGGATCTTAAAATTTATGAAGTTACTGTAGAAAAATATCATTGTTAATCTTAAAATAAATTCAAGCAAATCCAAACACCCTTACAAGGCCGATGGCTAATCTAGAAACACAAGTCTTATGAAAAAAAACTAACACAGAAGAAATAGTAGCACAATTAATTCTAAGAAAAAATTGGAAAAGCCCGAACACTCATTCTAAGTCGATGACTAACAAGCCCCGAAAGGAACAACCTAAAACAGTTAATAAAATAAATTAAGAACATGTCGTCTACCACCAAAAAGTTATCACTGTTCATTCTGAAATAAAGATAGAAAAATCCAAACAACCATGGGTCAATAACTAATCTAGAAAGACAAATCCTATGGAAAAGCACAAACATTCGTTCTAAAGTCGATGACTAAGACCCTCTTTGGATTGAAGGGACTAGTGACTAGTGACTACTAATTAGTCTCAATTAGTCACAATTTTACCAAACACTTGGACTACTAGAGGGACTAGTAGTGACTACTACATAGAAATCTCAAGGGGGCTGCTATTTGAAACTACTATATAGAAATCACTAGTCACTAGTTCCTCCAATCCAAACAGGACCTAACAAGTCCTACAATGAACAACCAAACAATTAACAAAGAGCTCAACAAAAACATGCCTAGCTAGCTTTAGTCGTGGCTAGCAAGGCACTCTCGCTATCGGCCGGCGTGTGGCATGCTTATTTTTTCCACTATTCGTCTCGACAACGACGGCGAAGAAAATTGAGCGCCAAGGAACCGGTGGAAAAATGGCAGTACGTTTGTTTGAAAAGAAGAAGAAAAATGGCATCATGGCATGCTCCATGTAGCATGCATGTGCCGCGTTGCATTGGTCTCCAGGTGCTGTTTGGATCGGCCTTCGGTCACCACAGCAGCAACGGCAATGGAAATGATTGCTCCTGCTATTTGATATAGGGTACTAACTCAATTTTAAATTATAAATCGTTTGACTTTTTTATCTCAAATTTAATCATTTGTCTTATTTAAAAATTTATATAAAATATCACTTTTTTTATTGTCATTTGATTTATTAATAAAGTTCTTTAAAATAACTTAAATTTAATCATGTTAGCATAAATTTGTTGAATAAGACGAGTACTCAAACTTGAAATAAAAAAAAACAAACACACTATAATTTATAATTTAGAACGGCTAAAGTAATAATCAGCGCTATCTGTTTGGTTGTGGGCAGATATTGAAGGCGGTGGACTGTCTACACCTAACTTCAACTGTGTTAAAGTCCAAACGAGGACTAGCCATCGAGTCGTCTTTCATCTGGCACTGTGCACATGCACTTAATCATTTTTTTGTTAATAAGGAAAATGGTCCTGTGATCGACAATGGTTATATATGCCGATTTTTACCCACATTTTTTCATTCGCCTATTTTCCCGTCCTATTTTCCCGTCCCATGTTCGTATACATAAAGGCCCCAATCTTTAGAATTTGTACTAAATCAACTACGTGACTGTCCAGTGACGTGATCCGACTCAACCCCGCCTCTATGAATTTAGGCCCAGTCCAAAATACAGAAATGGGCCAAATTTGAGCTATAATATATAACCAAAACACATTTTCTTTTGACTATACAACTGGAACATATTCTATTTGGAATATATTAAATACTTTATATCTGCTCCAAATTATATGTCATTTTAATTTTCCAAAATAAGTTATATAACTAGATATATTATATCTAGATATGTAATAAAATCACATTACACCTAGGGGAAACAAAATAATTTAAAACAGAGATAATATTAAATAGTACTAACAAGCACGAGCAATGAAATTCTAGGCTATCAAGATAAGAAAATACTAATAGAAGACCGAACCTCAAGGAGTCAAGGACGTCGACAGTCAGACAACACGACAGTCAACATCAACCGCATGACGATTATCAGGACTCCAACAGTGATGGCACGAACTGATTGCATTGGCAAAGGACATTCGTTTGTCTCGATGGAAGCCAGGCAAGGAATGCAGCGTTGATCAGACGTCTGCGCCCTAGACTTCTGGTGTTGGAGGGAAAAAAAAACTGTTAGCGTTTGATCACGTAAATATCACGCGCGGGGCATTTTGATCTTTATCCTTCTGTTCCTTATACTAATAAACATGTCCAGGCTTTAAAACGCGACTTAAAAAATTATTAGACAATGTTAGGTCAATAATGTATATATATTTTGGATTCTACGTCTAAAGTTTAATCACTAAATATTATACCATTTTAGCTCTTAAGACTTCAAACATGTGGTCTAAAACGTTATAACCACAAAAAAAATCATTAGTTAGCCCCTTAACTTTAGGCAACAAAACCTTAAACTATGATATCCAATTATCCAAACTAGCTCTAAGTTAGTTATTTTTGTTTGGTTTAATTGGGTTTAGCCCAAGGCCCATAATATAGATGTTAATGTAATAAAATAATTAATCTCGTATATGGTAAATTGTAAATTGACTGGAGATTGACTCAATTTAAACAAGTAGTTATTGTGTGCACCTACTGTGAGTTTAAAACGGTGGAAGGCGAGCCACATGGCTCCACCTGTGTCGTGACGTTAACGGGCTCAGATGATCAGGACATGACATGAGTAATACGGCACAAGCAAAAGTTTTATAGCTCCAAACACAAAGAAAAAAATAGAGTGATGGACCTCATGGACAAAAGAGAAGTGAGAGACAACCAACAAAAGTTTTACAGCTCAAAATTCAAGGCAAAACAAAGTGATGAACCTCACGGACACAAGAAAAGTGACAGACAACCAATAAAAGTTTTATAGCCTCAAACACAAAGTGAGAAAAATTATAATGACGAACCTTGTGGAGGAAAGAGAAGTGAAAGACGAAGAAAGATTTTTTTCACTCTTTAATATTAATATTAGGTATAAATACAGATTATATGAGCATATGCTTAAAATATCACTTCAAATTCTTGAGGTCGTATTGCAATTATCCACCTTCCCCTGCTGATCAACGACCTCTCCCTTGTTGATGAAAGGGTATATCCCAACATATTGGCCAATGAGTAAATTTCAATTAGTAGTTCTTGAACTTGTCTCATGTTCTTATCTAAGTCTCTGTACTCTCAAAATACACTTTTGGATCTTAAACTTGATAGTTACACGACAACAAACCACTTGTGTGGCATGCTAATCGTGTGATAAACACAACCACCATATCGTCTTATTGTTAGCTCCATCTCTCCTCTCTTACTCTCTTTCTGCCTATCCTCCAATCTCTCTTCCCTTCTTTCTTCCTTCCCTTCTGCGAGCTAGTTAGACTCTCAGAAGGCACACCATATCTTGAAAGGGCGATGATATAAAAGTCATCATTATCGGTACATGCATACCTTGACGTCATTCTGGATCTCAGTGTATCTAGGAGGGACGTTCAAGGACACTCCATTGGGCTTCCAAAGGTGGAGGGCCGCGTGTGAAGAAAGAGAAGGCGTCTCCTATGTGGGATATGTATGAGAAATACATAATAGAGTGGGAAAGAGAGAAGAGATGTGACCGATCTATCGTCTCAAGATAAGAGTGATATGTTGGTCCCAGATAAGGGTCATGTTAACACATCGCTTATGTGTGAACACATGCGATATGTTGAATTAGCATGTCACACAAAGGTAATTCAACACAAGTTCTAAAGATTTAGACATCACATGGTAGAATTAGAGAATCTAGATTTCTAGAGTGTCATAAATAAATACATTTTAAGTGAAGCATGAATCGGAGAATATAAAACGAGTTCATTGATCACTAATGAAATTACTCATCGATGTCACACATGTGGTTTAATGCAATTAGTGATGATTTGAGTCTCATATTGTATCATTAGCAAATTTAGAATGCTATAAATGTGTATTTTGCTACTATGGGGCAAGTTTAAAGACCATACATAAAATTTACACCTAAACTTTTATTTCTACGCGTTATCAAACCTTTAAGGCCTTATTTGGAATGCGGGATTTTTTTTCTATTCCTACATTTTTCTGTGAAAATAAACTGATTTTTGTAAAATTCCTGCGCAATTCCTGTAAAAAACCAGCGTTTCAAACCGTCCCTAAATCCCTAGCTGCGAGAAACAAGAGGCGCGCGGAGGGTATTTCGGTCCACCAACAAGTAACTGTCCACGAGCCGAGGCGGCGACAGCTAACCAGCCGTAACGGTGCTGCGACTGCCTGTGCCTCCACTGGCTACAGGGCTACAGGCCGTTGCACACGGCGAGGAACAATAGTCTGTGGGACGGTGACGGGCGGACGGCGGTCACGCGGAGACGCTGACTCACCGTCACCGCCAGCCCCCGTAACCAATCCGACAGCCCACACCCACCCCAACTTCCCATCCGACGGCGCAGAGCGCGTCACAGCTCACCGCGCTAGCCCACGGGACGCGGCAGAAGGCGACGCGACACGATAGCGAGAGCACTAGCAGTCGGGGACACTCCACCACCAGCTAACGCGCACTCGCGTCGGGACGCGTGCGGGGCTGTGCGGGGGAGGGGAGGCGGATAGCGGCGGCGGCGCGGCATTGGCGTCGGCGATGGAGGCGAACCGGGGGATGGTGGCTGGCTCCCGCGACGGGGTCGTCACGATCCGGCACGACGGCGACGGTGCCGCGGTGCGTCCCCCCCCCCCTATCTTCCGTGCTCTCCTCGCGCTCTCACTCCGCTTTGTCCCGTCGCGTTTCGACTAGCGCGGGGGACCCCGTCGGTTTTCCGGGCGGCCGTGCGCCGCCAGGCGGATTGTGTCGGCTCCGCGTCCGATTGGCGGCCCGTGGGGTCGTTGTGTGGGATGCCTAGGTTTTGGTGCGTCGGCGTGGGGGGTTTTCGGTACGGCGTGCTGGTCGAGTGGCGAATCGATTGATTTCACTGTTCCCCTCGTCACCTGCTCGCGATGGTGGTGTTGAGAAACGCAGAGGGGATTTGGTGGAGATGGACTGTTCAACTCGTCTGGGTTTATCATCTGAACTTTGTAGGAACAGTTCGAATCCTCCAGTCTGCCGTTACTAATAATCTATTCACCTGCTAATGAGTCAAGCATTGGTCTTAATTAATCTATCCATTTCTCTTAACTCGTGGGCCACGAGGGAAATTTGTCGCCTCTTGTTCGATTTTATGATATTTTTATATAATACCTCTGATGGGGGGTTGTTGCTGTCACAATCTCACCTACATCAACATTATTGGTGTGCAGGCTAAGCAGTTGAAGAATGTGAATGAACAAATATGTCAAATCTGCGGTGACACTGTCGGGCTCTCAGCAACAGGCGATGTCTTTGTTGCATGCAACGAATGTGCCTTTCCGGTGTGTCGGCCGTGCTATGAGTATGAGCGCAAGGAGGGGAACCAGTGCTGCCCTCAATGCAAGACTAGATACAAGAGGCACAAAGGTCTGTTCCTTATGGGACATACTGTGCTTACTCGTTGCTTCACAAGTTCCAACTGCATGATGAGATCTGTTACTTGATATTGCAAACACATCTGTTTTAATTTTCTAAACGAAAATATGAATCATGCACATCATCACCCTGTGGTCTTTAACATCTCCATGTTCAAATTTAGGAAGCCCTCGAGTTCGTGGAGATGAGGAGGAGGATGGAGTTGATGATTTGGACAATGAATTCAACTATACACAAGGCAATGTCCAATGTCCTCAGTGGCAGCTGCAGGGACAAGGGAAGATGTTGATCTCTCTTCGTCTTCTCGACTCGAACCCCATCACAGAATTCCACGTCTGACAACTGGGCAGCAGGTATAAGTGTATAACATACATAAGGCCACTATATGATGACAGACAGATCCTTACTGAGCTTCTGGTCCTTTAGCCTTATTAGCAATTAATTTTCACTGTCGAACACTGTTCTTCTGCTTTAGCCCTGTAGTGTGAAGCTTGAATGGAGCCAACTGAGTCACTGGCTCATTGGTGGAGTTGTAGTCCAACGTTCTTGGTTGCTTTCTGATTTTAGATGATTAAGTCCATATACAAAAAATGGGTGGCTGGGTGCCCTTACCTGTTACTCTCTCCGTTCCAGATTATAAGACATTTTGACTTTTCTAGATACATTGCTTTTACTGCGTATCTAGACATAGTATTATATCTAAATGCATAACAAAAGTTATGTATCTAGAAACAGCAAAACATCTTATAATTTGGGACTAAGGGAGTACCAGATAAGTGTATGACAATATTTTTTTTTAGATAAAAGGGTTTTATTCCAGCCTCTGCAAGAATTTTGCACTCAAACATCCAGTGTATAACAGTAATTATGCTCAACAAATACTGTTTCCATAAGAATATTTGCTTTGTTGTGCCCTTAAATATTGTCAACTGTTTTCAGATGTCCGGAGATATCCCTGATGCATCTCCTGACCGCCATTCTATTCGCAGCCCAACACCAAGTTATGTTGATCCAAGCATTCCAGGTGTGCTAGCGTGCTTATATATAGTTGTGTTGCTAATCAGTTCCCCTGCAGATTTACTAGAATGCAGTCATTTGTTTCTATGATGTCAGTACCTGTAAGGATTGTGGACCCCTCAAAGGATTTGAATTCTTATGGAGTTGGAAGTGTTGACTGGAAAGAAAGAGTTGAGAGCTGGAAAGTTAGACAGGACAAAAATATGATACAGGTGACTCATAAATACCCAGCGGAAGGGAAAGGGGATATTGAAGGGACTGGCTCAAATGGTGAAGATCTGCAAATGTATGGTCCTTACGACTTAACTTATGTCTGTTGTCTTTTCTTCTTTGAACCAGGCTGTCATCTTCTGTATAGAAATCATTCGCGTTGCACCTGGGGTCTTATTTTAAAATTTTAGTTATCCATGCTGAGTTCCTGACTACATCAAGCCAAAGAATATTTGGCCATACGGCCAGAGAATAATTCTTTCCATTCAACTGCACAAAATGAATCCTGCATCAGTTTTAATCAATGTTCAGCTAGGCGCTAGGCGGAATCTAGGCGCTGGCCCTCTGCCTAGCGTCTAGTTGGGAGTACTCGCTCCTAGGTGTTGGACTGGCGGCGGCGAGTCGAGGAGGAGCAAGGGACGAGCAGGGGAGGAGCAGGATCGGCGGCGAGCCGCGGGGACGAGGAAATGGTGCTGCGCTCGCCTCTAATGCTCCCGCACCAGGATTCGTGACTTGCACGCGCCTGGCCGCGTGAGAAATCTTCGCACCCACGCCAAAATCGGTGAACTCGCGCTCGCGCTGCCTCTAGCGCGCCTCCTCGCTGCCTAGCGCCGCGATGCGCGCCTATGGACCTCGGCCAGCGATTAGTCGCGCCTAGTCACCGCCTAGGGGAACTATGATTTTAATTTTAATGTAGCGGATAATTTTGCTATGCACCGAGTTTTTCTATGCATTAATGACTTATGCCTATTTAGCTTGTAGCTTTCAGAGCTAACTAGAAATCTGATGGTATTCTTGCCACTTCTGTTTTTTAATAGTGGAATGCTTACTGTTGTCCTGTTTCAGCTAATACTATTGATTTGCTTACATTTATTGCTCTTCTGCAGGGCTGACGATGCACGGCTACCTCTAAGTCGCATAGTGCCTATATCTCCAAACGATGTTAACCTTTATCGAACCGTGATTGTTCTCCGTCTTATCATCCTATGTTTCTTCTTTCAGTATCGTATAACTCATCCAGTGAAAGATGCTTATGGATTGTGGCTTGTATCTGTTATTTGTGAAGTTTGGTTTGCCTTGTCTTGGCTTCTAGATCAGTTCCCAAAGTGGTATCCTATCAATCGGGAAACTTACCTCGATAGACTAGCATTGAGGCAAGTTGCACTTCTTTATGTTTTTCTACAGGATGTTGCCAATGCATCACTTGTTATCTAGTGTTCTTACGTTTCATGCTGAGATTTTGGATTCGACTTCGCAGATATGATAGGGAGGGTGAGCCATCTCAGTTGGCTCCAATTGATGTTTTTGTCAGTACAGTGGATCCACTCAAGGAACCTCCTCTAATTACAGCCAACACTGTCCTGTCCATTCTTGCTGTGGATTACCCTGTTGACAAAGTATCATGCTATGTTTCTGATGACGGTTCAGCTATGTTGACTTTTGAAGCGCTATCTGAAACTGCAGAGTTTGCAAGGAAATGGGTTCCCTTTTGCAAGAAACACAACGTTGAACCTAGGGCTCCAGAGTTTTACTTTGCTCAAAAAATAGATTACCTAAAGGACAAAATACAACCTTCTTTTGTGAAAGAAAGGCGGGCCATGAAGGTAAGATAATGTAGCTAATAGTCAGATTGCTTATTCTACAAATGGGTGACTTTGATCACATGAGGTGCTTCTGACAGAGGGAGTATGAAGAGTTCAAAGTACGGATCAATGCCCTTGTAGCAAAAGCACAAAAAATACCTGAGGAGGGCTGGACCATGGCTGATGGAACTCCTTGGCCTGGGAATTACCCCAGAGATCATCCAGGAATGATCCAGGTATATTTTTATTAATATCTCTAAAATGGACATTCCGTCAGATCATTAGTTTGTTATAGATCTTGTCTTCATGTATTCCACACTTTTTTTTTTATCTTAGGTATTCTTGGGCCACAGTGGTGGTCTTGACACTGATGGAAATGAGTTGCCACGGCTTGTTTATGTTTCTCGTGAAAAGAGGCCAGGCTTCCAGCACCACAAGAAGGCTGGTGCCATGAATGCTTTGGTATATTTTTTTCACAATTATTGAGCTCTATGAATTTCAATTTGGTTTGTTCATTGTTTTATGAGCTGTCTCTTTACTAATGAACAGATACGCGTATCAGCTGTCCTGACAAATGGTGCTTATCTTCTTAATGTGGATTGTGATCACTACTTCAATAGCAGCAAAGCTCTTAGAGAGGCTATGTGTTTCATGATGGATCCAGCACTAGGAAGGAAAACTTGTTATGTTCAGTTTCCACAAAGATTTGATGGTATAGACTCGCATGATCGTTATGCAAACCGGAACATTGTCTTCTTTGATGTAAGTATGGTAGCTCTTTTGTTGACTAAATTTGCAAGTATTTCATGTTTCTTACATGGGTTTCTCTGTGCAGATTAATATGAAGGGTTTAGATGGCATTCAAGGACCTGTTTATGTGGGAACAGGATGCTGTTTCAATAGGCAGGCCTTGTATGGCTATGATCCTGTATTGACAGAAGCTGATTTGGAGCCTAACATTATCATTAAAAGTTGCTGTGGCGGCAGAAAAAAGGACAAGAGCTATATTGATTCCAAAAACCGTGATATGAAGAGAACAGAATCTTCGGCTCCCATCTTCAACATGGAAGATATAGAAGAGGGATTTGAAGGTCTGTTCATGCTGCTAGACATTTAATCTTGCTTATTAAATGCAAATCTAATTCTGATGCTGAAGGTATTGTCGTGCTAAAATATGTTTAGCTTGTACTAATGTGAATTGTGAAATCCCACCAGGTTACGATGATGAAAGGTCACTGCTTATGTCCCAGAAGAGCTTGGAGAAACGCTTTGGCCAGTCCCCAATTTTTATTGCATCCACCTTTATGACTCAAGGTGGCATACCCCCTTCAACAAACCCAGCTTCCCTGCTAAAGGAAGCTATACATGTCATTAGTTGTGGATATGAGGACAAGACAGAATGGGGGAAAGAGGTCAGTGAGTAAAGCAGAGTTCCTTTACTGCCCTTCAAATAGTTCTTTGGTTTTTTCAGTTGATCTTCTATTAACTAAAACACTAATGAGAATGGCTATACATTTGGCTCACACATCCAGCCTATGTCCAACAGAGGAAGCTGTGCAGGTCATTAGTTGTGGATATTGATTCATGTGAATGTGATTGATAGAATATAAAGAGTCCAACAACCATGTCGTTTGCATAGCAGTTCTTACCGAATTTTTGTGACCATGAATGATATTTTCCCTTTGATCTTGTATTCTTTCAGATCGGATGGATATATGGCTCTGTTACTGAAGATATTTTAACTGGTTTCAAGATGCATGCAAGAGGTTGGATATCCATCTACTGCATGCCACTCCGGCCTTGCTTCAAGGGTTCTGCTCCAATTAACCTTTCTGATCGTCTCAACCAAGTGCTACGCTGGGCTCTTGGTTCAGTTGAAATTCTACTTAGCAGACACTGCCCTATCTGGTATGGTTACAACGGAAGGCTAAAGCTTCTGGAGAGACTGGCATACATCAACACCATTGTTTATCCAATTACATCTATCCCACTAATAGCCTACTGTGTCCTTCCTGCTATCTGTTTACTCACCAACAAATTTATTATTCCTGAGGTAAGTTCCCAGATTCATTTAAATCCCCCATTATATATACCCTTGTGTTCTTGGTTATGTTTGCTTGTGGGTTTTATTTTGAGGGAGTTATTGAGGGATGCTACTGTTATTTACAGTTTTTTTTCTTGGTTGAGGACTTCGTATTCACAGGCTTAAACTTTTGTTTTCTTGCATCTCACACATAATTATCTTGCATTCTTTGTGTGATAGTCGTTTAAAATGTAATCAGTAATCAATATATAGCAGTGCATTGTAATTTTATACATTAATAAGACGATTTTTTTGTTGTAATTTTCCAGTCTAGGCATCTAAGTATCATTCACAGTATTGTTAAACAGTGAAACTTCTTACATATGTTCTTGGACAAGTGTCCCTGCTAGATTACATCTATTTCTCCTGTACTTCCATCCCAACTTTACATTCACTTCTCCTGTAATTTTGCAGATTAGCAATTATGCTGGGGTGTTCTTCATCCTGCTTTTCGTATCCATCTTCGCCACTGGTATTTTGGAGCTTCGATGGAGTGGTGTTGGCATTGAGGACTGGTGGAGAAATGAACAGTTTTGGGTCATTGGTGGCACCTCTGCGCATCTCTTTGCTGTGTTCCAAGGTCTCTTAAAAGTGCTGGCAGGGATTGACACAAACTTCACGGTTACATCAAAGGCAACCGACGAGGATGGTGATTTTGCTGAGCTATATGTGTTCAAGTGGACTAGTCTTCTGATTCCTCCGACCACTGTGCTTGTGATTAACCTGGTTGGTATAGTGGCTGGAGTATCGTATGCTATCAACAGTGGCTACCAATCATGGGGTCCACTATTCGGGAAGCTGTTCTTCGCAATCTGGGTGATCCTCCACCTCTACCCTTTCCTGAAAGGTCTCATGGGGAAACAGAACCGCACGCCGACCATTGTCATCGTTTGGTCCATCCTCCTTGCTTCCATATTCTCGCTGCTGTGGGTGAAGATCGATCCCTTCATATCCCCGAATCAGAAGGCTATTTCCCGTGGTCAGTGTGGCGTAAACTGCTGATTTGATCTGAACTGCCTGCTGAATAACATGGCTCGGGCCCTATCAAAATCCACCCCCTGTTGTAAATACCAGAGGAGGTTAGGCAAGGCTTTGTTTGGTAGGCTTTTGTCGTCTAACTTATGCCTAGCTCCTTAGTTGACTGTGTTGCATTTGGGGGCGGGCAGTATAAAACTTGTCAACTTATCGTGTTACTTATTTGTAGCTATAAGTAGCAGTAAGTAGTACCTATTTCTTCCTGACTGTCGTGATCACATGTTCACCGTGGGCTGTGTTCTGTCGTGATGTTATGTATATGTAGGAACTTCAAGTACTGGTTGAGCTGTTTGGTTAATGATGACATTGTAATTTAGGGATTATCTCCTTTGAAATTTGTATGTGTATTTCTAATATTGATGCCCAACGTATCTCGTATATGACTCTAGAGTCTAGACTCATGACCTACACTCATACGAGTTAGAACATTTCATATCTAGTGATAATACGGAGTCAGATTCATCTAGAGATGATATTGAGCCCAATTAATTTATGGCACTGCTAGTAATAAAATATTTGTCAAAGAGAATTATAAAAATAAAAAATCAAGGAAGAAGAGCAACAAGATTAGCCAATGCCCGAGAAGGAAATAAATTGGGTAGACACTGGAGTAGTTTTACTCCGAGATGGTTGGGATAGCATGCACCTGACATCCGATTTTCCTCACTGACTACATATCAACCATCTGCACAGGTCACATGGTAAAATTGGTGCACTCAGGGTATATCCAATTTATTTTCCGATTTTTCTCACTGACTACATATCAACCATCTGCACAGGTCACATGCAGTGGCGGAGCTAGAAGTTAAACATAGGAGGGGCCAATTTATCAGTTGAATCTATACATATTCCTTCGTCGCATTGAAAGTGTCACTAGAAAACCGTGTTTCCCTCACAGACACATTTTTCAATCGACACTCTTTATGGGAGGAAGGGAATATATAAGTGATGAAAAAAATTTAATATTAGTACTTATAAACAAGTCACATTATGCAAATTACATTTGACAATAAAACAACCAATCATAAAAATTCTCTTAAAACCAGTGTTATCTTAAACGTTAAACGGTCAACAATCAGTCACCTGTCGTTTAGCCCATTATTTAGACAAACTGGATGTTTAAGCGGTCAAAACAATAGATTAAATGTTCAAAACAACATATAAAACGAAATCGGTGGTGTACCACTCTGTAGTGTTTAAACAGGCCAAACGACTAACGGTGCTTAAAACACAATGGCTAATAGAATAACGACTCACCTGAGCGATGGAAACACTGCTACACAATTGCTATTTTTTAATTATTTTTTGGATGGAGTGAATGCTACACGATTGCTATGTAGAGGCATGCTGCATGCATGGCTACGGCTGACCCCGTTCACTGGCCTATGACGGACTCACTCCTAAAAGCATCTTCAATAATTTATTATTTTTCACTTGCCAAATCTTATGTTTTAGTAAGTTACTATAATAATTTATCAAGTTGTTCTCACTTGTCAAATAAAAAAAGAAGATTAAAAATGAAGGAAACTTGCATGCAGAAAACCGAGCGGAGGACTTGCGGGCGAGGGGATGACAAGCCGATGCGCGCTCGCAAAAATAGGCGCGCGGCTTTGTCTTTTGACAAGCGTGTAGAATTGACAGGTCCAATTGGTAAACTGTTGGAGATTGTTTTTTGATTGATTTGCCAAATTTTAAAGGATGACAAGTGATTTAGCAAACTTAGAGATGCTCAACAGAGACAAGTGACATAGGCTTTAGAAAATTAGAAACACGAATAGATATGCTAATCATACAGCTCTGCCCCTGACTGGTCATTAACATTCTACCGTGCATGCAGTAAGAGGGGCTTCATCAAATCACGGAGGCAAGGGGGGGCCATGACCCACTATGACCCCCACCTAGCTCCGCCAGTGGTCACATGGTAAAATTGGTGTACTCAGGGTATATCCAATTTATTTTCCGGAGAAGGTTAGGCACCAGCCCGAGTCTCATCCAAGCTAAGCAACACGCAGGAAGTACTGTACTGTCCCTTGTTGACCCGCTGGTGCTAAGCTTTGATGAGAGCGGTACTCCGATCCGGAGATGGAAGGATATTATATTAGATAGAGTTCTAATTTGTTTACAGTTCTATTTGTCGTGTCACATGTTCTGGTTAGAATAGCACGCGTCCAACTATAATACAGGGCTAATTCCAAAGCGTACGTACTAGAATAGGTGATACAGGATATAAATTTCAATGCAACGTATTAGGAACATGTTTTTCTAGTATATATATACTGTATATACGAGAGAAATAAAAATTGAGAGAAGAAGAGCGACAAGATCATATCGATCGATGGCTACCCAAGAAGAGAACCCACTACCAATGGGCTTCCGCACGAGACCGTGGCTCATCCAAGCAACACGCGGCAAGTCACTGACCCTCGTCGACCCGCTGGACCTAAGCTCGCACGAGAGCAGTATCCCGGAGATAGAAGGGAAGACATGCCTTGGCTGCGTCTGCGTCGACAACGGCGAGTGGTTGCTGATGCTCGACGAGTCCACGCACGAGTGTTTCCTCCTCTCCCTCCCTGCTACCACTGGCGGCGTCGATGACGTCCCATGCCGCCGGCGCAAGATCGCATTGCCATCGCTCCACAAGCCTCTAGAGTTCCTAGCGACGTGCGCCGTGCTCGGGACGCCGGGGCACCCGCACTGCACCGTACTAGTCTCCAGGTCGGCCGAGGCAGGGGACGAGGGCTTCTTTCTCCACGGCCGCCCCGGCGACCTGGAGTGGAGCGATCTCAGCTCCCCGGACGACGACGACGACGACGACGACGACGGCGTCACATTCTCCAGCAAGTTGATCAACTACAAACAGTGGCGGAGTACGGAATATATTTGAGGTATGGCAAGTTGATATCATAAACTGAGCTTGTTAAATGAGGTATGTTTGAGTTTTAGAGCTAAAAATGAATTCATCTTACACATGAACTAATTATGGGCTAATAAAGGCTAATGAACTCTAACCATCAATTAACCCTCATTAGTTCTTATTAAAATCAAATTAGCTTACGTTTAGGCTTTCTACAAACAACAATTAATTATGAGGCAACAGGGTTCATTCTCGGTGCTCTCACTCGAAGAAAGAATAATTAAATAATAAAGAACTGAACAAAAAATAAGTAAATAGATTTGTGACTTCGTGTGATCTTAACATCTTGCGGCTTGCAGGTCTAGGGTGGCAGCACCAAGCCTCCAACAGTGTTTATACGAATGACTATATTAATTAATATAACTAAACTGCAAAGCACCTGGATAATGACAAACAATTTGTAGGGGGCATACACGGGGGAACTGAGGTATGGCAAGGGCCATACCTTGCCCTACCGAGTCCTCCGCCACTGACTACAAAGGCAAGGTTTACTGTTTCGCGTCGGGCACCCTCGTCGTGATCGACCTGGCTGACGACGACGACGGCGTGCTCCGAGTGCGGCAGATGGGATCTGTCGAGGACGAGAAGGAAGTCATCGGGTCAGGGTATGGCGCTCACCTCGTCGAGTCACACACGGGGATCTCTTCACCGTCTATGTACAGGAGATCGGGATGTTTGGCAACGACGGCGTGCTCATTGACATCATCGTGCACCGCCTCGACGGCTTAGCCGCCGACGCCGACGAGTCGTCATCAATGGTGTGGAGGACGGTGGAGAGCATCGGCAGCGACCGCGCCTTCCTCTTTACAGAGCGCTATGGCTATTCCGTTTCCGTTTCGTGCGACGACGACGTGAAGGAAGAAGGCCTGCAGCAGATGGAGGGCAACTGCGTCTATCTCGTGTGGTCTTGCTGCGACTGTGAGAGGCTCTACAAATTCTGCCTAGACGACATGACCAGCACCTTTCATCAAATTCTTCCTCAACCTACGCGTCTTTGGTGCAGAGCATTCTGGTCCGTGCCGGCAAAGTGAGTACTCGTTGACACTACTAGCTTGATGTTATACTAGCTAGTATGCATTTCAAATTTCAAACTAATTAATTAAATTACATGTCCATCTTTATTTGAAATGTACAGTAGCATCCAAGACAAGGAGGAGGTACATGGATCAGACTTGTCAAGAAGCCAGCTTATACTGAGAAAGCAGCAGCAGCAGGTTATTCATCAAGCAAATGATATGGCGGCGGACAACCAACTTGAGGAGAGCGTGCAATCAACATCGTCTTCGCCTCCATGCTGGCAAGATCTCCCACTTGACTTGCTAGAGGTCATCGTCTCGAACCTGTCCTTGGTAGATCGTCTCCGGTTCCCAGCCGTATGCAAGTCATGGAGCAAGCTAAGGTCTCCAATCCGGTAGAGCAAGCAAAGGTGTGGCCATGGCTCGCATGCACTACGCAAAGCAAGACGGGGAGTGCAAGATGCTGGACCCTCTACGAGGCAAGGCGTACACGCTACGAGTCGAGGCACTCGAGACGGACACAGAGCGCCTCACCCTCCGCTCCTCCAAAGACGGCTGGGTGGTCGTCTCCGGCGGCACCGAAGACGACGAGGTCTTCGTCTTGAACCCCTTCACAGGCGACCTTGTAGACGACCCACCCATCCTGGACTACCATTACAGGTTCAACGGCATCTCGTTCTCGCCGTCGACCCCGGTGTCTCAAGACTGCTTCTTCTTTGGAATCCTCAGCAGTCACAACGGAAAGTTCGTCGACGTCCATATACATGGAAGCACGGAGAGGAGTCATGGAGCGTGCAGGAGCTGGAGTACGGCCAGGACGACGCACCGCCGTTCCCGGTAGCACGCAACAACCCTGTCCTGTGCCGTGGCAAGTTCTACTGCCTAGGGAGGAAGGGCAACCTTGGCGTCTTCGACCCTGCTGCACGGAGACGGAGCAGAGACGACGACAGCGCGTGGCGAATCCTCGACAGGCCGCAGCCGATCCATGCCGAGATGGAGCTCTTCGACGACGACCACGAGGGTCGGGAGTTCTGCTACTTGGTTGATCTGCGGGGGCAGCTGGTGTCCGTGTTCATGCGCAACGCCGCCGACCCGCCGCGGGTGTTCAGGCTCGACGAGGCCGAGATGGCGTGGGTCGAGGTGGAGGACATCGATGGCGCGGCTCTCTTTCTGGACATCAGGGCGTCGTATGGCGTGGCGTCTCCGGATGGTGGGCATGGCAACAGGATCTTCTTCCCTAGCTATTCAGAGGATGGGGATGGGAGGCTGCAAGCAGTGTTCTACGATATGGAGACCAGGATGTACCACCCGTCTACGGCCACAAACAACCGCTCCTAATCTTCATGTCGATGCTCGATAGATGGATACCACTCTTAGGAACGGTCCAGCAGTTGGATGCAAACATTCACTAAATGTTTTTTTCAGATTAGTTTGCAACATTAAACATGCTCCCTATGCTCATGCTAGCTATCAAGCTATCTCTAAATTCTTGTCTGCTATAAACTTCGTAGTTGCGGCCTAATAACCATACAAACATTCATCAAAGAATAAAAACATACTACAAGCTAAAAGACTATAATGTCATCCGTCTGCCAGCAGAGGAAGAGGTGTGACGATTGACTGTACGAGCGCGCGGTAGCAGGGCAGTCCGTGTGGATGGCGATCCACAGCTGGATCACGGGGGTCGTGAGGAGATGTCATCGGCACCTGGCGATCCATAGCTGGATCACGAGGGTCACGAGGAGATGTCGTCGGCACCTGAGACGTTGGATCCTATACAACCGCAGCTGTTTTACAAACTACCGTCCCAGATCTAGTTTGCAGAGGTTGAAGGATTGAGATTTTTAAGACTGTGACCGTCTTTCCTATGATTCTAGATCTTCTTCATCGGTGACAACATCCTCATTATTATCATCTAACTCATCATTAGATTTTGATAGAGGCTCCTTTTTTTTTATTTTTTACCTCCCCTGTTTGTTTATAAATACATCAGAAGTACCACTAATTTGGTTGGGGTTTGGGTTGCCACCTTAACCCAAGTTGATTTCCACTACTAAGACGAGATGTACTTCTTCATGGTTTTCAACAAGATGTGCTAGCTGCATACTCCGTCTTAACTCTAAACTAGATAGATTGGAGCACCTGAAAAGAATCAGGTTTTATATCCGCTCCTCAACAACTATCACTCTGTTTGATATGAACTTGATATTACCTATCTTGATTTAAAGATTTAGAGCTACACTGTATGGGATCCTAACAAAAAAATTCACTATCATAAATGTGTTTCATACATCACAATCCCATTCAGACTCTATCAGATATTGCAGTCCAGTATTGATTGTTTTCTTTGGTACATATCTCTATTATTCTTCATGGGACACTAAGATGACTATCCTCACTACAACTACAACAGAATGTGTGGTTCTTGCACATATACTAGTGATGACTCTCACGATTACGATTAAAGTATTTCATGAGTTGACCAAAACTTGAATGTTTATTGAGAGCTCACATCACACTGATGCTACATTGTGGAATATGAAAAAAAAACTATTGATTATTACATAATATCCTTGTGTGGTTTTGTTTGAAACCGAAAGAGAAATTTTAAGGTACCAAAACTTAAATATCTATTGAGAGCGCATAAAGCTACTACAATTTGAATTTAAACACACATGCTAATTTTTCTAGTACTTATTAGCATTGACAACTAGGTGATTTAGTATTCGCAGTTGGGAGACATTTAGGTCTAATTTTATATTTATAAAGCATGCATTGTTTTGAATGAAAACATATGTTGGGAAGCGGTTCCCGCATAGGGTTAGCATAGGAGGGTGAAGAGGTTGCTAGGGTTTGTTCGTAGGAGTCAAACTATAAAACTCCCACCCCTTCATGCTCTTGGTATTTATATAGGCAAACGGTGATTTACAAGTGACCTCTTGGTAGGGGCAAAATTGATTAGTAGCCCCTATTGGACCTCTTCTAGGGAAATTTGACCCATATGAATATTGGCTTCCCCAACAGTAGCCCATCAGCTACTAGATTATGGACAATACTACATGACCTAATAGATGTCATCATACAAGAAGAGACACAATACAACTCAAAAACTGGTTGTGAGGATTGCCCTTCACAACTTATATGTGCTCACCTCACTAAAAACTTCATCCTAAAAGCTTCTGAGAAAAGAGCACACACACAACTCTAGCATATATGTGTTCCTATTCCTAAGGTGTCTAGCTTCAAGTGCCTCGATCTCCCAAATGTATTTGTCTTTGGGCTTTTGCAACTTTTGCTGATTCTATGACAAGGTTAGCCGTCTTCACTCGTGCTTTGCATCGAGGGCCTCCTCAATGAGTAGGTATTTGCCTCTGAGGCCTCCGCATCTAGTGTCTTCATGGCGTGCAGGTCTCCATCTCCAAGGTCTCCGCCAGTGGTGTCTTCGCAGCGCGTAGGTCTTCATCTCCGAGACCTTCGCCTCTGGTGTCTTCTTGGCGCGCAGACCTTCACCTCCATGGTCTTTACCTGTGGTGTCTTCTCAGCGTGCAGGTTTTTATCTCCGAGGTCTTCGCCTCTAGTGTCTTCTCAAGTCATCGTGGATGGGGTAGTTGATGTAGTTAAAGTAGTCATGGACGAAGATTGTTGTCAGGCCTTCAAATTGTTGGTCACGAGCATCGGACAAAAGACTTCTCACTCCAGAGTGGCTGGTCCTCAAGTGTGCTCCCCTAGACCCCTTGGCTTGTTCTCGTGACTGGGTCCTCAACTGCAATTGGTGTAGGCAACGTAGTTGTAGTAGTGGAAGTAGGTGTTTAGGGCGAAGTTGTTGATGAGCCCCCCCCAGTCGATGTAGTTGACGAAGGTGTGGTGGACCTTATTGTCGATGGAGTTGACGTAGCCCATCAAGCTTGTTGACGAGGATGAGCCATTGTAGGCGTTGACAGAGTCTATTGGTCCTTTGTAGTGGTCGAGGATGGTGGTGAAACCCCTCTTTCTGAAGACCCTCATGCAAAGTTTCTTAGTGGAGGCGATGTTGGTGTAGACGATGAAGGTGTCGTGAAGCAAGTCATCGTTGTTTTGCGAAAGTCCATCCTACAAAGCTATTTGGCGAAGATCCTCTTGCAAAAAATGTATTTTGGTGGAGGCCATCTTACAAAGCTATTTGGCGAAGGTTCTCTTGCAAAAAATGTATTTTGGTGGAGGCGATGCTGGCATAGTCACCAAAGATGGTGGTGGAGCTCCTTGCACCAAAGAACTTGGTGAAGGTGAAGACGAAGTAGACATCGACACCACATGGTGAAAGCTGGAGAAGTCGTGTGAAAATACACCTAAGTGGATAGAGTGCATTTTAGGGACTTAGGTTGAGCATCATAGTCTCGTCGAATATTGGCTTGCTAGCAGGTCTTTTGACACTCAAAAAGACACTACCTTTCTACTTACTACAAAAAAATGTGTCGTCATTTATATTATATACGAGGGTAGCACGAAAGTCTTAGCTTCACAACCTGACGCTCGTGTAGGTTTAGGAATTCTTCCAAGATTTTAATGCAAAGTCCGGTGCCTGTGTATTTTCGGGGCTTCTTTTAGGTGGCCCAGGCCATAAGGTACGGTGCAATGCACTGTCACACCCCAAAATTTCTATTTTGAAATATGACTTAGAAAACATAAAACACAATGAATGATTTCAATATTTACTAAATTTTTCTAATATTTTTTTCGTTGTTGATAATATATATAGTGAAAATGTGAGTTTCCAAAAAAAATTAAGAATCCAATTCAATAGTTTGATTCATTTCATGTCTTTGCATATTTTTTATATATGAAAAATGAATTTAAAATTTTTCAAATGTGTCTAGGGTTTGAACCAAAACAAAACCTCCCTTTTGTTTCTAGCGTCGAGCGGTACCACCTTTGTTGTTGCCAGGGGTAGGCAGCCCCCTACAGACTACAGTCAGTGTGTCAATGAAAATATAGAGGGATTGAGGGGGGAAAAGAAGAGAAAAGAAGAAAAAATAGAGAGATTAGACAAAGAAGAAGATATTAACCCTTTTAGATCTTATTTTAAGAGGTTGAAAGAGAAAAAAAAAAGAAAAATAGAGAGATTGGAGGAAGAAGAACACATTAACCCTCCTTCAATCTTGTTATGGATGCGCTACTGGTGGTTGCCGATGGTGTTCCTCCGTGGCTTGCTGACCGAGATCAAAGGTGCAGGCCGTGTGTATTGGCCTTCGTGGAGGTTGAGAGGTGGTCCGTGGCCGAGGGTTACGCAAGCTGGCGTGGAGCAGGACAAGGGCCGAAGGTGCTGGTCAGGCTGGTTGCGTCGCAGAGCTCCACGAACAGGCCGTCATACATAGAGCCTTTGCTTCTAGCACCTTCGCAGTTAACAAACAAACACTAGAAGTCTAGAAACAAAAGTAGCATGTGTGCATTTGTTATGAGAGGCTGACGCTATTCCCCGGCCCAGCTCCAAACGAGGTTCCATATATACTTCCTTGGCAGACGAGAACAATAGGCACAAATAGCCAACGGCAAATGGGATTGCAAGGCTAATTTCTCACAGCAAGTGTCTGTCATTAGTACTTTTGCTTGAACTAGCATATATGCAAAGAATCTTAATTTCCCCTCCGCACGTGCTCTCCAGACTGACTTTGTATGCCTTAATGGAACAAAACAATCCTTTGAATTGCGACAGGTATGCAGATGACGCCCTGTATCCACCTCCACCATATTTGATCTTCTTGTTCATTGAGATGAACCAGATGGAGACTGTGTAATATCAGACTGTAATAAAACTCTATCTTGCTCGGAGACTGTGTAATATCAGACTGTAATAAAACTCTATCTTGCTCTTCTTATATGATATAGTTGTGCTCCTGCTAATTTTTTTCCCATTGTTACAGTCTCCATCTGCCATAAGCCTCACGTCCAATTGTGATTGAGTATATCGTCTTTCACTTTTCTGTTTTTTTCCTCTATATACCAACAAAGTACTACCTCCGTTCCCAAAAGAATACAATTCTCATTTTTCGAGGAGTCAGACACTTTAAACTTTGACTAAATTTATATAAACAACTAAACTAAGATTCATGATATGAAACTAGTATTATTAGATTAGTTATAGAATATATTTTCATAATAAAATTATTTAGAGATATAAATATTAATAGGATTTAATATAAAGTTGGTCAAACTTGAGCAACCTTAACCGGCACGATTCTCACAATTGCATTTTTTTCAGGGACAGAGGTAGTACAGGTTAGACGCAATGTCAATCAGTGTCTGACCATTTAGCCATGTTGAGGGCAAAAAGAATGCTTTGTCACTATACCTAGCTGTTACCACTGTTGAAGCTCATTGGTTTGGTATTAATAACCCAAGGTCTATCTGGATCGACCCAAGCATACCAAAGCCACATGACGCGTATTGCGCTACCAAAGCGCTCCGAGTCAAGGATGCGGAGGTCTCCTAGTTTTTTTCCCTAGTGGCCTTTGGCCAACAAAACTAGACAATGCCCACCATTTGCTATTTCTGCATCCTTCCAAATGAAAGTTCTTCTAATTCTATCAATCCTCTTTATTACAGGATTATAACACAACTTCTGACAGTAAACATGAACCTTGTGATTAATTAAATTAAATTAAATATGGGCTCATAAAACCAGTTAAACCCATCCAGAAGCTAGCTACTGCAGGAGGAAAGCGTCAAATGCGAGATCATTGCAACAAGCTGAACTACAATTTGTTTGTGTTTGGTGTGGATCGATATGCTTGTTTGAGGCTTCCTTAATTATTAGTTCCTTTCGTCCTCTGTAATCAAGCCCTGTCCCTACAATTTGCCAGTTGTTTCAAAGAAAAAGTGGCACAGCTGGCGTTTTATTTTATATGTGGCTGAATAATCATGGATATATATCTTATATATAAAGAGATTACATCATGGAATATATATATATATATATATATATATATATATATATATATATATATATATATATATATATATATATATATATATATATAAGGTGCAGAAGTGTTGGTAGCTGCAGTATCTATAGAGCGATCTGGATCGATCTCCTTCCTCACCACAGTTTGCACTTTGCAGTGCAGTGGCATGCAATGGCACTACCCACTGGCGGCTAACCGCTACAACAGTTCGCGTGCAATGGCACTACCCACTAGCGGCTAACCGCTG